>LR538086.1:55720-73043 GCA_900883565.2 Caenorhabditis panamensis | reverse complement strand
GGCGCTGTAAAAGGGGGTGCTAATGGTGTATCGGTGCAAAAGGGAAACCCCGCCAAATTGTGGCCCGGAAGGTGTCGGCTGCACGAGGAAGTGAAGGGTCTATTTCTGTGATTTCTGTGACATTTCTGTGACTTTTTCCAGCAAAAACACACGATCAGCAAATTCGCATTGAAAAACTCAACGATTCTGGTCACTTTGGTTATTTCTAGGCTCCAAATCCATTGTTTTATCCAATTTTGCTTCGAAAATTGAGGAGATCAGTCGAGAAACACCAAAATCCTGATTCCTTTCCGATTTTTTTCAAAACTTTCTCGAAAAACACAATATCCATAAATTCGCCATGAGAAACTGAGTGATTCTCGTCAATTTGACAATCTAGATGTCTCAAGATCTCTGTTCTATCAATTTTAATCAAATTTTTTTTAAAAATCGGTCTAAAATTGAGAAAACCTTCGGGAAAAGGCTCTGTTTTATACTATTTTTTGTTTTCGAACCGATATTCTTCAATTTTACAAAACGCGGATGGGAAAAAAGATTTTGAGCCTAGAAGTAGTCAATTCGACCAGAATTATTGAGTTTTTCATCGCAATTTTTCAAATTTCGTGGTTTTGACAAAAATTCCAGAAAATGCGCGATTCGCAATTAAAAATGAACTAATTTTGGTCAAATTGACTGTTTCTAGGACAATCTAGAGGCGTCAAATCTCTGTTCTATCAGTTTTTTTCAAAAAACTCCACAAACCTCTTCAATATCCGGTCCTCCCTTCTCAATAGCCTTTCCCAAATACGGCAAAAAGTCCATTGTGGCCACCATAAGTTCGGGTTCTCCTTGACAAAGCTCAATGAGAATTCCGACGACGTGAGCCATGAACGTGTTTTGCACTCTCATCATTCCAACCGTCGCGACGCGTCGTGGATCATGCTCCAAGTCTCCATCTTCTTCTGTATTCATTTTCTCGTCTTCTCCCTCTTCTGCAGGTGGCCGTGCCGGTGGTGCTGGTCCCGGTTGATCATCATCTTCTTCTTCTTCAAGCTTCGGATCTTCCGCATCCGAATCCACCTCGTCCTTGTCGAGAAGTCGCACGTTTTGGTGATAGAAACCAATGTGATGCATGTAGAACTCCATAAACGTCACGAAATCGGCAAGTTTCGAGGGACGATCGGAGAAAGCGAGACGGAGAAGATCGACGACTCGTAGGGCTTCTGCTTCGAGGTTTTCCTGAAGGTAGATTTCATTAGAAAACGGTTTTTCTAGCTAAAAAAAGCCCCAAAATAACCTAGAATGCGAAGAACACAAAAAACAAGCGAGAGAGACCCAGACTGGCGGTCAGACTGACTCGGTTAGTGCGCGGGTTTTTGAATTTGAAAAAATAGGAGAATAGGAGAAGGAAGAGAGGGACTACTTGATGTTTACATTGCCATGACCGTTTTCATGACTTTTTATTGTAAAAATCTTATTGTAAGAGTACAGAAATGTGAATAAACATGCACTTTTTCGAATAATGATGAGTAATTTGCGGAGAGAATCGCCTCTAGGGTTTCGGGTTACTGTAGATTTTGAACTTCTTATCATTATTTTTGCGGAAAATTATGATAAAACATGATGGATTACTAATTCCGCCGAGGTAACCTGTTGAATCACCCACAGGGCTTGGGAATAGAATACTGTTGATTTCAAATTTCGCAGAAAAGTTCAGAAACGACCGATCAATTAGAGATCGTGATAGAAAGAGTTGGAAATGAGTCATTCTGCCAAGGAATGGATGGGATAGACAAGTTTGAGTTTGTTGAGTCACCCATAGGACTCTGGGGTACTATAGTCTTCAAAATTGAAAGTAACTATCTAGAAAATTGATCATTCAATCCAAATTTGTGATAGAAAAAGACGGAAAATGACTAATTTCACCGAGAAAATGATCGCATCGGCAATTTAGCACCTAGTGAGTCATCCCTGGAGCTTTGGGAATACTGTAGATAAGAACTTTTGAGGGGAATCGAGACTTTTTAGGGTTTTTTTCTGATGAAAATCAAGGAAATTAGAAGCAGGACAGTTATTCTGTTAGATGTTTGTACCTGCGTCACTCAACTCACTGGTCTCGCCACGAATTTGATAGAAACTACGAGAAAAGGGGCGGGGCTTAGCGAATCGATCATTCTCACTGTTTTTGTTGGAAATTGGGACAGAAAAGGGGTTGGGGAGTACTGAATCAGTACATTTACTTCTTTTTGATATCGATAAGTATTTTTTTACTTCAATTTCAAGTTTCTAAACCCTCTTACCTCTTCACCATCCTCCTCCTCATTCGCATCACTTCCAACACGAAAGCGTTCCTCAACAAGTTCCTCCTCATCTTCCAAATCATTTCTCCTCTCATAATAATCATCACTATCCGAGTCTTCGTCTCCATCTCCTCTTTCCGAATCCGTTACACCACTTTCATCATCTGAATCATCACTTGGTTCCGGATCCGCTGGAACATCGGCAGCTGTTAGTGGGATGACTGGAGGGGTTGGAGCCACTGATGGGAGTCTTCCGACGCTGGGGTTTTGATCGGGGATCGGGATTTGGACGGTACGGGCAACGACGACGTTTTGTGGTGGTGGTGGGGATGTAGAGGCGGATGGAGGGACTGGTTGGGACACCTCGGCGGGAGCTTCCTCACGAACACCTCCAGGTAGTGGGAGCAGCTGGAAAAGCGTAGGATTACGACTATTTTTGACTTTTCTTATGAAAAATTTCGGAAAATAGAGAATTGGAGCCAAATTTCATAGGTTTTTCGTTAGAAATCATCGATTTTCAAGGTTTTTTGTGCGATTTTTACCGAAAAAACGGTGAAAAATTGCCGAATCGTAGCAAACCAAGATTAGACGTTCACAACGTAAAATCTACAAACCTTGGGTTCAGATTGCGGCGCGGAGAACATGTATCGTCCGTTTTCCTGTCCAATGCTGTATCCGTGAGGGAGGAACGTGTTGAAGCCGAGGACAAGGTCTTTGTAATCGTAGAGCAGCTCGGCGACTTGTTCAATGACGTCCGGGGTGTTGATTCTGGAAGAAAACAAGGTTCTCTTATTTTTGGACTGATTTTTTGGATCTTTTCTGGTAAAATTTAATAGAGAAAGCAATTCGGGGCCTAGGAAAAGTCAGTTTGACTAGGAAAATTGAGTTTTTCATGGAAAATTTTCAAATTTCGTTTTTTTGGCAGAAAGTTACAAAATTGGTTTGTTCAAAGTGGAAATCGAGCCAAAAATTCTCTGTCTCACTAAATTTTATCAAAAATAACAAAATAACAAACCTCTGCGCTCTAAAATCCTTCATAATCTCCAAAAACTTGTGATACACATCGACTTGCTCGGTGAACGTGTGTTTTATGACTCTCAAATAGGCCAACGCCTCATCAACCCTTGGTGGTTTGTCCGCAGCTGCAGCAGCAGCGGCTCGTTCTCTTCTCGCCGCTGCAGATCCACGTCCTCCACGACTTCCACGACCTCCTCTCGATCCTGGACCTCCTCGGGATCCACGTCCACGTGGCGGGGTTGCAAAGACTTCTGGTTGCGGAGATGGTTCGTGAAGGCGAGGTTGACGGGGGACCGGTGCAATGAGAGGTCCTTGTGGTGGGAGTACAGCCAAGGCAGGTGGCATTGCTTGGAGTGCTGGGAATGCTGGAGGTGTTGGCTGGAAGAACTTGAGGGCGGTTAGATGGGTTTCGAATAGGGTGTTTTGGGCCTTTTTTGGTCGAAACTAATAGAAAAAGGTTTTCGCTTATGGACAATCGCTTATCGACACCAAAAAAGCTCCCAAAACCTTGTTTTGGAACGTTTTTGAAAAAATTTCTTGCAATTTCCTGATAAAAACTTGCAGAAAAAGAGTTCTAGATTCAATTTTCACAAACACTAACCACTGGCGGCGGGATCCGTTGCTGCGGCGGCGATAGAGCTCCCTGTAAGTGTACTGGTAGATTCGGCGAAACTTGTTGCTGTTGAGGGCTATAGATAAGTCCTTGGAATCCTTGAACATTCAAATGTTGCTGTGGTTGAGGAGTCACGGGAACAGTTGGTGGCGAGTTGACGACAGGGATGACTCCACGACCTTCTTCCTGCGCGATGAATTGTTCGATGATTGGGATTCCGAGAAGATTTTGTTGCGGTGCTGCTGGAGGTGGTGGTGGATGAACGACGGCTTGCATAGCTTGGGCTTGAGCAGCAGCAAGAGCCTGGGCTGCTCTTTGCTGTTCTTGCTGAGCGGCGACCAATCGGAGTCCTTCAAAGTTGTGCTGAGGTTGATTTTGATTCTGTTGCATCGCCATGATCAAATTGCGTAGATCCTCTGCTTGCTGGTTTCTCTGAGCGGCTAGGAGGGCTTCGGCTTGAGCTTGCGCCTGAGCCTCGGCTTGTGCTCTCGCTTCCGCTTGAACTCTAGCGGCTTCTGCTTGTGCTCTGGCTTCGGCTTCAGCCTGAGCTTGAGCTTGCTGAGCTTGATGTTGTTGCTGGGCCGCCATCAGATGTTGAAGTTGATGAGCAATCTGAAGCTGCTGCATCGGTTGAAGTTGCTGCACGAGTAACTGTTGCTGCTGTTGTTGCTGTCGAGCCATATTTTGCAAGTAGTTTTGAATCAACGGATTGTTCAGCGGATCGTTTTGCAGTGGTTGCTGTGGTTGCATCTGTTGTTGTTGATGTAAAGCATTGAAAAGCTGTTGCTGGTTCGGAGGCAGAGTGGCGATCAGTTGTTGAAGGGTTTGCTGGTTCAATAGGGCTATTCCTGCTCCACCTGCGGGTTGTTGCGGCTGCTGTGGAGGGTCTCCGCCGTTTCCTGGTGGACCATTCGCGTCGTTGTACATTCTGGAAAAAATTTGAATTAGTTGAGCGGAAATTTTTGGGAAAAATTGAGGGAAAATTGAACGATTTTCTTGATTTTATCGTGGAAAATCAAGAATTTACGCATTTAGAGAGCGTATAACATGAAAAAAACAAGAAAATAGCTAAGGAAAAATTTAAAAATATCGAAAAATAAAAATTTGAGCAATTTTTTTTTTCGAAAGAAAATTTTTCGCTTGCAAGGTTGTTTCCATTTTTTTCGGAAATTGGAAATAAATCGCCCGATTTACACTAGAGAATTGTCAATTCTCAAGATAGAAGATAGAAAATGCAGAGAAAAGGCGAAATTTTGGAAAAAAATTTTTTGAAGCGATTTTTCAAAATTTTTTCGAAATCAATTTTTTTGCATTTTTCATGGAAATTTCGGTGAAAGTGATGGTTTTGTCACATCTAAATTGTAAAAAACAGGAATCGACACGTAAAAAGCAAGAAAAACAACGAAAAATCAATAATCCCTCAATCTTCGCACAAGTTTATGAAATTTTCAGTTTTTTCGCTAAAAACTGGACGATTTGTACGAAAAACAACGTTAAACATTTTAAAAACAATGTTTAACTTCAATGAAGCCCCGAAAACCCAAGAAAATCATTCAAAATCAGCAAAACGTTTCCAAAATCTCCCAATCGTCAAAAGAACCGAAATTTCTGCAAATCCCCATGAAAAACTTTGAGAAACCAATAAATAAATCGAGAAACAATGAAATTTCACTAAAAAATGCTGGAAAACCCTCTGAAAACAAGTAAAACCCGCCAAAAACCAAGAAAAAAGCGCCGAGAAAAATTAAAATTTTCAAATGAGTCCGACGGAATCCTAGGCCACGGCCATCTGAAAAACTAGTCCCTCGCCGATTTTTCATCGTTTTCTCGCAATAAAATGTTTATTTTTCCTTGAAAAATCGGGTAAAATCACAAATTCAATAAATTAGACATCCACAACAATGTCTGTTACCAGTCGCGGGGTCGAATTATGAGTATTTGACATGAAAATCGAGGAGAAAAAGCCGTTGGGTTAACCGTCGATCGAGGGTCTGTTGTTGCTTGCTCGAGCTCTGGCCTTGTATTCAGCTTCAGCTTGCAGGTTTTCATTATAATTTTGTCTCATCGTCCTTATCAAATTGCTTATATCCTCTGGAGTCACACGAACAGCTGGCGGCGAGTTGTCGACGAGGAGTACACGATCTTCTTCCGGCGGGAAGAAAATTTCCCAGCCTGGTCGATCTTCTTCTCCCATGATGAATTGTTCGATGGGGAGTACACGATCTTCTTCCCCCGGGAACAACATTTCGATATCTGGTCGATCTTCTTCCTGTGCGATTAATTGTTCGATACGAAGAAGGTTCGCTTGCGGAGCTGCTGGTGGAGGTGGAGGGATGAACGACGTCTTGCATAACTTGGGCTTGTCTGTGTCGTTCTTGCTGGGCTGCGACCAATGGGACTCCTTCAACGTTGTGTTGGGGTTGATTTTGATTTGGTTGCATCGCCATGGTCAAATTGCGTTGATCCTCTGGAGCCACAGGAACAACTGGCGGTGGGTTGAGGACTCCACGACCTTCTTCCTGCGCGATGAATTGTTCGATGTCTGGTAGACGGAGAGGGTTCGCTTGCGGTGCTGCTGGTGGAGGTGGATAGGCGACAGCTTGCAAAGCTTGAGCTTGGGCTTGAGCAGCAACTAGAGCTTGTCTCTGTTGTTCTCGATGAGCGGCGGCCAATCGGAGTCCTTCAAAGTTGTGCTGAGGTTGATTTTGATTCTGTTGCATTGCCATGATCAAATTGCGAAGATCCCCTGCTTGCTGGTTTCTTTGTGCGATGAATTCTGCTTGCGCCTGAGCCTCGGCTTGTGCTCTCGCCTCCGCTTGAACTCTAGCCTCTGGAGCCACAGGAATAACTGGCGGCGGGTTGAGGACTCCACGACCTTCTTCCTGCTCGATGAATTGTTCGATAGCTGGTACACGGAGAAGGTTTTGTTGCGGTGCTGCTGGTGGAGGTGGAAGTGGATGAACGACAGCTTGCACATCATGGGCGGCTTGGGCTTGAGCTTGATGCTGAGCCTCGACTTGAGCTTGAGGTCGCTGAGCTCGATTTAGTAGCACGTCAGCAATCCGCCGTTGAGCATGAACCATCTCGAGCCGATGCTCAATCGGAATTAGCTGCAAGAGGTTCGCGACTACCGGATGCGGCTGAAATTGCTGTTCAGCCATTTGCATCAAGTCTTGCATCTCTTGTTGTTCCTGGAGATTCATTGGTTGGGGTGGACCCATAGCGATCAGTTGTTGAAAGAATTCGGCAAATGTTCCTCCACCTGCAGGTTGTTGCGGCTGCTGTGGTGGGTCTCCGCCGTTACCTGGTGGACCATTCTCATCGTTGTTCATTCTGGAAAAATAAGAATTAGTTGAGCGGAAATTCATGAAAGATTGAGAGATAAGTCTACAGTTGATTCGAAAAACATCTCAAATTATGTAAAACTCTGTTCAAACATTTGAGAAATTATCAGAAACTCTAGAAAAATGCTCCATAACAAAAGGAAATTTTTCGAAACTTCCTAATCCTTGAAAAAACCAAAATTTCTGCAAAACCCCATAAAAGAACCTTGGGAAACCGATAAATAAATCAAGAAACAACGAATTTTTACTGATAAATGCCGAAAAAACCCCTGAAAACAAGAAAAAACCCCCCAAAAACCAAGAAAGAATCTTCGAGAAAAATTGTAATTTTTGAATGGAATTGGCGGAATCCTGGGCCACGGCCATCGGGAAACTAGTCCCTCGCAAATTTTTCATTGATTTCTCGCGAGTCGCAATCAAATGTTCATTTTTCTTAGATTAATCGAGTAAATTCACAATTTCAATAAATTAGATATGCACAACAATGTCTATTACCCGTCACGGATTCGAATTATACGTATTTGACATGAAAATCGAGGAGAAAAAGCTAAATTTCGAAAAAGTTAAATTTCCACATTCGGATTCGCCGTCGATCGAGGTTCCGTTGTGGCGGGAATTTGTCGGATCGGGATGCGTGTTTCGTACATTTTCTTGCCGTTTTTGTCGAAAAAGTCGAGTTGTGCGGCTTCATGGTTGAATTCCGCGTAGATGAGGCCTCCTTTTCGGAATCCAAGTTGAGAGACTGGCGACCAAGAGAACCACGATTTTTCGGGGTAACTGAAATGAAAATTTTTTAAAAATATGGTTTTGCCATCAAAAGATTGCTAATTTTCTGCTTTACAACTTCGTAGTTGACGATTCTCTGCTAGTTTTTTTAGTTTTCAAGAAATTTCGAAAAAAAAATTTTTGAAAAAAAATAAAAAAATTTTTTTTTCAATAAAAATTTTTTTTTGAAAAAACTCACTTGAACTTCAAATTATCCTTACTAAATCCTTTGATGTGTTTCGTTGAAGCATCTGCTCGAGAAGCCGCTCCAGACACCACATAATGGATTTTGTGCTCTGAGATTCCATCAAAGACGAAATGCTGAAAAGTGGGCGTGGCCTAAACTCTAAAAATTTTGTTTCGTTACCTGAAGCGAATGATCATGCCCAGAAAAGTAGGCGTTGACGTTGAATCTCTTGAGCAATGGATCTAGACGTTGACGGAGACATTCAGTGGGTCCGTGGGATGACATCGAGTGCATTGGGTAGTGGCCAGAGACTATTAGATATTGGGCGCTGGAAATGAAGTTTTTGGAAAGTTTGGGGGGTTTCGGGTTGATTACTTTATTTTTACAAGGTGGAAATCGACAGGAAACAAAACTTGAAAGCGCGAAAAACAGTTTTTTTTTCAAAAAAAATTTTTTTTTTAATTTTTTGTTTGGATTTTTGAAATTTTCAGGAAGCTCGGTCCTTCGGAACGGTGTTTTATTTCAAAATTTGAATCAGAATTCGAAATTTATAAAGAAAAATGAGTTTGAAAGCTGCAAAAACAGCTTTCGGTTAAATTTTGAAGTTTTTCTTCGAAAAAAAAATTTTTTTTGAATTTTTTTCTGGATTTTTGAAATTTGGAGAAATTTTTAGTTGATTTTCTCATACTTTCAAGGTCAGAAAATTTTATGAAAATAAGTTTTTTAGCCGTGGAAATTCCTTGTTTTCCTTCAAAAAAAAACTGTTTTTTCCGAAATTTTTTTTTCAACAATTTTCAAAAAAAATTCCACTTTTTTTTTATTTTCAGGAAATTTTTGATCAATTTTTCAAAACAACAAAGATTGAAATTCCAGAAAATTGTCTACAAAATTTGTAAGCTAGTCAAGCGAAATTCAGAAAAACCCGGACATTTTTTTTCGGAATTTTGGAAATTTTTCAAAAAATTGGAAAGTGTTTTTTTTTCTAATTTTTGTCTATTTCGGGTTGAAAAACAAGATTTTAGTTTTAAAACAATTTTAAGAATCTATTTCACAGTGCTAGACAATGCTAAAATATTCAGAAAATTCCGAAAACCAAAAAAAAAATAAAATTTTTTTTCAAAGTTTTAGATAAATTTTTAAAAAATCGAAATCTTACCTAGACTGTTCCAAATTCATCTCAATCCACTTCCACTGTTCCTCAGCTGCCGTGACATTCACCGGACCTCTCGGATCATGCGATTCATTCCTCAACATTTCAATAAACCCGGCATTCTGAATATCCTTTGTATTCCCGCACAACGAAATCGTGTCAATCATCACAAAATCAATGACAGTTCCATTGAATTCGACAGTTTTCTTGTAGTACAGAGAGGGAAAGTACCACTTCAGACTCCGTTTTGTGTATTCAATTTCAGCGGTCACGTTTCCAAAATGGTCGTGATTTCCGGCGATTGTGAGCCATGGAACTTGAAGGGATGCCGAGTCGTAGACGTTTTCGAAACGGGTCTGGAAAAAATGTGAAAAATTGCAAATTTTAATTAAAAATTTTTTTTTTAATTGAAAAAAAATTCCAAAATTTTTTTTTCAATTTCAATTTTTTTTCGATTTTTTTTCTATGAATAAGAGGAAAAGGAAATTGTTGAAGAAAAATGATAAAAATTCAGTTTTCAATTAAAAAAAAAAGAAACAAAAAATTCCATTAAAATTGAAAAATTGAAAAAAATCCAATTTTTTCAAAAAAAATTTTTTTACAATGTTTAATTTTTTCCCTTGAAAATTTTTATTTATATGAATCATTTTTCAATCAATCCTTCGATTTCTCTCTTTCTTTCATATTTTTCAGCGTTGTAAAGTGTCTTACAACCAAGTTTTTCATTGTTTTTTGTGTGTTTGCTTAGGAAAATAGTCAGCATTATTTTTTGTACTGATTTTGAGCTTGGCAACTTTTTTTTTCGATTTTAAAAACGTTTTCTGACAGTTTCAAATGCATGAAAAATCGAGGGATGCATTAGGAAATTTTTTTGGAAAAATCTTGAAAAAAAAAATTTTTTTCGAATTTTTTTTTTTGAAATTTTGGGTTTTGAAATTTTTTTTTGCAAGTTTCGACGTTAGAATATTGCAAAAATTGTAATTTTTCATAAATGATCTTGGTTTTTTTTATATTGAAACCGAAAATCTCAAAAATTTTCGAAAAAAATATAAAAAATTGAAATAAAAAATTTCGAATTTTTTTTTGAAAATTTGTGTTTTTGAAACTTTTTTTTGCAAGTTTTCGAGTTAGAAAATTGAAAAACTTGTAATTTTTCATGAATGATCTAAATTTTTTTCAGTTTTTTTTTAAATTGAAGCCAAAAATCTCAGAAATTTTCGAAAAAATTTCAAAAAATTGAAAAAAAAAATTACATTTTTAAATTTTTTTCCCGATTTTTTTTATTTCTCAATTCCATATTTTCAAATCCAATCCCTCACCTCAAATCTCGGATCAAATTCATCAGTTGGTCCTGTAAAATAGATATTATCTCCCATGTTCAACACCATTTGAACATCTTTTTCGGAGGCCATCGATGCCATTGTATGTTTCACTTCTCGTTGAGCCCAAGTCGTTTCGAGGATCGGAATGCCTAAAAAACACTCGAAAATTGATTAAAAAACAGAAAAAATCATTTTTGAAAATAAAAAAAATTTTGAAATTGACAAAAAAAATTTTTTTCGATTTTTTTCAAAAAAATTTTCTGGACATTAAAAAAATTTCAAAACTAATTTTTTTTCTAGTAATTTTCAATTGCTAAATTTATTTTTTACTTTAAAAACTATAAGAAAAATTAAGTTTTTGAAAAAATTACCACCAGTATCTCCAACAAGAAGAATCCGGAAACTTTTGGCATTTCTGAGGGGATCCAGTACATATCCAGTCTCTATGGTGATTTCGTCTTGCGAGGAGATGTCTGGAATTGTGGATTATTGATTTTGAGAGTTTTAGAATTTTTAAAAACACAAAAACATTTACAACAAATATTTTCCTGATAGCGAAAAAAATTGCAAAAAACCAAAAATTTTTTTTTCAATTTTTAGACGGTTTTCACATGAATTTAGTAAATTATACATGCTGTTAGTTTTGTGATGTTAAAAATGATAAAAATTTCAAAAAAAAAACATTTCGAAAAAAATTGAAAAAAAAAAAAATTTTTTCCAAATTTTCGAAAAAAAATTTTTTTTTTCAATTTTCAAAACTTTTCCAAAGTTTCTATAGAATTAAAAATTAGCAAATTACATGTGTTTTGTTAGTCACCACCACCTAAATTTCTGACGAAAAACCAACTGGAAACAGCGATGAACAAGACGAAAAACACGGTGGCCGCTGCTGAGATGCACATCAGTTTTCGCATTTTTCGACGAGAATGGAGGCCTTGGACGGGTGTCTGAAAAAGTATTTAGATTAGAAAACGTTTAGAAAAAGATGGGCTTTAATTTTTTTTTTTTTCATGTTTTTTTTGAAAAATTCGAAAAAAAAATTTTGAAATTTTTTCGATTTTTTTTTTGGAGATTTTACAAGTTTTTTTATAGTTTTCCAATTATTTCGGGTTTGAAAATTATTTTTTAGATTTAAAATCAACCATCAACAGCTCAAAATCACTATCTTACACTTTAAAAAATTCAAAAATTCCAAAGAAAAAGTTTAATTTTTTTCGATTTTTTCAAAAAAATTTCTAGTTGACAAAAAAAATTTTAACTTATGTTTTCTATCAATTTTCAGCTGCTAGACCTATTTTCTAGCCCTAAAAAACTATAAAATGACACGGAACCAATTTTTTAAACAAAAAATCTTCGGTTTTCGGTCGGATTATACACTTTTTGATCCGCATAAAATGACATAAAGTGTGACGAATTTTCTTTTTGAATAGGGGAAACTGAATATGTAGAGGTGATTTTTGGATTATTTACATGCTATTTTATTGTAAGAATTTGATATTTGAAGACTACAAAAAATTTGGAAAAAAAAATTTTTTTTTCGAAAAAATAAAAAGAAAAAAAATTTTTTTTCGAAATTTCAAAAAATTCCGAAAAAATCAAAACAACTTGTCCATTCATACATATGCAAACACCCTATCAAACCCACATTTTATCATGTTTCCCCGACCTCTGAGTCATCGGAAACGATCGAAAAAAAAAAGTTCTCACCTGTAAATCGGGTAGAAATCGATCGAGAGCGGGGCTCTGTCGACCGCGTTTCTTTTCCGAAATCGACATTTTCGGAGACAAGTTTGGGATTGGCCGGGTCTAAAAAATATGGTTATAACGATAAATAATGGAAAATTTGAAATTTGAGAAAATTTTTTTTTCATTGCGAAAAAAATTAAAATTGTAAAAAAAATTTTCAAACTTATTGATTTTTTTTTAGAAAATTCTAAATTAGAATACTGATTTTTTTTTAATTTTTAGAGATAAAAATTAGAAGGAGAAAGATGAAAATCGCCGAAATTCCTCAGAAAACGCAAGAAAAATGTCGAAATATCGGAAGAAAGTACCTCTTTCTCAATGCCTGCGTCTCCATTCTTCCTCTATTTGTCTAGGCAAGGAGTTGAGCGAATTTCTACATTTACTAGGTTTTTAGGAATATTACTTGACCTAGATTTTTTAAAACAAACTGGGAAATTGGGAATGAAAAAAAGGAAAAATGCGAATTTGTTTCGCGCGATTTTACTTTGAAAATTTGAAAAATTTGAAAGTTTTCTGATGACTCAGTTACCGTAGCTGCTTTCTGTTACGTAATTTATCACCTGGAACGTCAAAAATCATCGGGAAAACAAAAAACTGAACAGCTGCTGCTTTCTGGTTTTTCCGTCGAAATTTGAGAAAAATAGCTGATTTTTGAGCGAGAAAACATGAGAAACTGAGTTTTTCGAATATGTTTGACAACTTTAGAGCGGAAAATCATAAGAAAAGCAGAAAAATCGACCAAGAAACACGGAAAACACCTAAAAACAAAAATTAGCGCAAAATTTGAAAAATGGGTTACGGTAGACCTTAAAGGCGCATGCAACATTTTGTTCAGCGGGTCTCGCCACGATTTGAATAAAAATGCTGAAATGTGGGTTTTTCGATGAGTTTTCAGGGTCAAAGTGTGAAAAATATAGAAAAAAAAAGTTGAATTTGAACAAAAAATTAAACTTGTTTATAAAATTTATTGAAAATACAAGCCTGTCTGCCCGGCTTCGCCGGCATCCAGTCTTGGTTTGAGCCTGCCTATATGTTTTTTGACTGGTGCCGGCTACGCCGTCACAGGTTGGCCGCCTGCGGCGTCCGTTCATTCTTTTAGACGTGAAAAACCTTTATTACACTCATTCTCGTGTCTACCGTAGGTTAATACGATAAAAACTGATACTACACTTTGATCCGCGTGAACGCACGGACGGACACACAGAGACACAAACAAATAAACACTGATACTACACTTTGATCCGCGTGAACGCACGGACGGACACACAGAGACACAAACAAATAAACAAATAAACAGACCCCACGTGAATCCTTACTAATATTAAACGACAAATTCTGTGTGTCTGTCTGTTTGTTTGTTTGTCTGTATGTCCGCCGTAGGATCTTAGAGATGGCTGGACCGTTTTGTTCCAGATTTTTTGGGAAGGTCTAGAATGTCCGCCTGATGATGCACGACCAATTTTCAAACAGAAAAAATTAGCTTGGCGCCCTCGGGAGCCGAAAATCTGCTTTTCAAGGGCATTTTTGCTTCTTCATTTCTAAAAATCGGAGATCGGACACGTCAATTTTTTCAAATTCTTCTTTTTGAACGTGAAAGAAATGAATACAGTAGGGCAGGGAGGGACGGCTCAAGCCGGCGCAGCCCGGCTGGTTTTATTTAATAAGAACAAGCCTGTCTGCCCGGCTTCGCCGGCATCCAGTCTTGGTTTGACTAGGGAAGTACTTTTTTTTCCAAGCCTATTTGCACTTTTTATTATATGGATCGATAGATCTCGACGCGCTGATCATCACCTCATGCTCAGTTTTTGCTAACGGACCTTCCTAAGGGTACTTTTGGGCGCCCAAAGTCTCAAAAAGTCCCAAAATCGGGACTTTGAGGATGGATTTAAATAGGTTCCCGGCCGTCCCCAGAGGTCCCAAATAGTGCAAAATGTAGATCTAAATGTATACTATCAATCCTGAACAAAATCTAGAATTTTCCGAAAAAATTTGTTTTTTCTAAAAAATTCCCACCCCGGACCTGCCCTTCCAAAAAAAATTTTTTTTTGAAAAAAACAAATTTTCTTGGAAAACTTTAGATTTTGTTCAGGAATGATAGTATACGTTTAGATCTACTTTTTGCACTACTTGGCCCTCTTAGGGAAGGCCGGGAACCTATTTAAATCAGTCCTCAAAGTCCCGATTTTGGGGCTTTTTCGAGACTTTGGGCGCCCAAAAGTACCCTTAGGAAGGTCCGTTAGCAAAAATGAAGTACTGAAACGTTGATCAGCGCGTCGAGATCTATCGATCCATATAATAAAAAGTGCAAATAGGCTTGGAAAAAAAAGTACTTCCCTAGTGAGCCTGCCTAGGTGGTTTTTGACTGGTGCCGGCTACGCCGTCACAGGTGGGCCGCCTACGGCGTCCGTACCAAGTTCACGTGTAGAAAAGCAAAACGTGAATCTTTTTTAGAAATGCGGACGGACAAACAAACAAACAGAGACACAAACAAACAGACAAACCGCTACCACGTGAATTTTATTTTATAAGAATGATGATTGAAAATACAAGAATAATCGCTAAAAATTCATCTTCAATCAGCTAATTATTATGAAGGATGCGCCTTTAAAAGTACAGTAACTTCTTATTAGCTGCTAATAAGAAGTTACTGTACTTTTAAAGGCGCATCCTTCATTTTGTTAGAATTTTCAGTGTTTTTTTCTGGAAAATCACAGTAAAAAACAACTCAAAAAGTTGAAAATCAAGAAGCCAACATCTGGATCTTGCCACGAACATGTCTATCTTGCTTTCGCCCATTATCCATCACCATCACACACAAATCCGTGATGGAATCTCTCGGCGCCATGGTCAAAAAACCTTCAAACAGCCGCCTCCAAGACACTTCGAGAGAGAATTGAAAAACGAGAGAGTGCCAGAAACCGAGGAAAAGGGGCACTGCGAAACATTGAGAATTTTTCGAGAAATTGTGAGGTTTCTTGGACGATTTTCAAAATCATAAGGTTTCCGTTATGTTTTGCAGCTTTTCAGTTTGTTTCCATACTTCATTTTGTTCATTTAAAGCTCATTTCCTCTAGGTAATCCAAATAACTCGAAATTTTCAATTTCCCTCGGGAAATTGATATGAATATGAAAAAGTCTGTGGTACTCTGCGTCTCTAACTCTCTCTTTTGCAAGCTATCTGAAATGGGATAATTGAAGCATGCATATCCGATGCAAGTGACGTCATTTCAAAGAAAGCGGAATGCACATTCTCTCTATCTCTCCTTTTTTCGCCTTTTCAAAAGGAGAAAGAGAGGATTTGCAGAAGATGTCACTAATCTGAATGTTGTTCTTTAGCTTTCACATTTTTGCCAAGTGATAACAGACTTTTCAGCTGTTTTCTGGCTAAATTTGAGCTAAATTTGAGCTAAATCGAACTGATTTCAGCCAATTTACGACTTTTGACGAAAAATTTGAAAAATAGGTTACGGTAGACTTTAAAGGCGCATGCAGCAAATTGTTCAACGGGTCTCGTCACGATTTAATGAAAATTGCTGTTTTTGAGGGTTTTTGAGGGTTTTCCGATGAATTTAGAGCTTTTTTGATGGAAGAAGAGTTAAAAATTGAAAAAGTGCATATTCTCCCGAATCAGCTGCACTGATAACACTCAACCAAACACCAGAAATCAGTCTTGCGGCCTCTTTTTCCCGCTTTTTTTTCGTTTTCGTTTCCTTTTTTTCATATCCTTTTTTCATCTATATCCTTTTTCAATTCATCAAATGTTCATTGGAAAGATAAAGATAAGAATAACTTTAGCAAAAAAACGGATAACCTGATTAGAATGATAGATGGATCTTTTTGTCTCTTCTTTTGAGCGATTTCTTTTCGTTTTGATTCTTATCATTCGGAGTAACATATCTATTGTAAAAGAAAAAGAAAAACCTCATTTTATGATTGTTTGAATGGATTTTGTTCTGTTTTTCAAGTTCAAGTTCTTCCAGTCCCTCTATTTTTGGTACTGTTATTTTGAAACTAGCGATTTTTTGGACGATCATAACTTTGCTCAAAATGCTCTGATTGAGCTGAAATTTGGAAGAAACATAGTTAAAAAGTGTACAAACCTGTGTTTAAAATTTTGTAAAGCTAAGTAGAATATCAGATAAGTTACGCTATCTCAAAGTCAAGTCTCAATGACTTCATTTGAAAAATGACTAACATGATTTCAAATCAGCATAACTTTGCTTAAGGTGGTTTTTTTGAACTGATTTTTTGTCACAATAAAGTTGTAATGTTGAAAAACACAATACAATTCAGTTTTTGCAACTTCATCAAAATCCTACTGAGCCACGTTATGTCAAAGCCGAGCCCAAATTTTGGAAAATCCTATTTTTGAAAAATGACCCACCTAGCTTCAAACATGCATAACTTTGCTCAAAATACTCCGTTTACGCTGATTTTTTGCCAGATAACAGTTAAAAAGTTTAAAAACCGGAAAAATTTTAGTTTGTGCAATTAGATCAAAAACCAAATGAGTCACACCATCTCAAAGTCGAGTCAAAAATCCAATTTTTGAAAAGTGACTCGTCTAACTTCAAACCATCATAACTCTGCTCAAAATGCTCCGTTTAACCTGGTTTTTTGCCTCATATCAGTCAAAAAGTTGAAAAACAAGATGCAGTTCATATTGCAAAAATTGCTCAGAATTCAGAAGAGTAACAACAGCGGAAACATAGGCATTCTCAAAAGTACCACCTAAATTTTTCGAACTCTCCACTCCCATTTTTCCATCAATATCTTGTGTTTATGCTGCTCCTGTCCCTTTTCCCATCACTATCCATCCATCCACCCATCCCCAAATGTAATTCATCCTCTCCCCTCGTGGCGCCTGCTCCCTTTCCTCTCGTCCCCCCTCCCCTCCTCC
>LR538086.1:0-55695 GCA_900883565.2 Caenorhabditis panamensis | reverse complement strand
CCCCACAATCTCTCCCCCTCCCCTGACCCCGACCGGCCATTTCTTTCTCCGCTCCCTTCTCCTCCTTCTTTTTCTTCTTTTCGTGTTTGTGTTTGTGTGTCTTTTGCTGCAAACGCGCCCCGTCTTCCACACGTTTTTTCTTCACTTTCCGCGCCCTTTTTGATCCTATTTTTTGGTGTGAATGGGGGTGTTTTGAAGGGGGATTTCTAAAAAAGGCGTTGGGGAAATTTTAAATTTCTGGGTCTTCACAAACAAATTGAATCTTGTTCTTGTAATCAATCTTAATTTTACACTTTTTGAATGTCTCCTAAATCTGTTTTTTGAAGTTTTCTTCTCTGACCTCTTTGAAATTGTTCCTGACGTTTTCTAGACTTTCTATATGAATTTTGAACATTTTCAGGATGTCGACGGTATCGGAGGAGCGGTCCGGCGGAAGCCCGGCTTCCCAAGAAGAGAACCGACAGCCGGATGGGCAGTTGAAGGAGAACATGCGCGTGCCTTCCTTTGATAGATTACCGGTTTGTTTTTGATTAGAAAATCTAGGAAAAATGACAGTTATTACTAGAAAATCTACTTAAAAAGAAAATGGGCTTTTTTGCTCAGAAAATCATTCAAAAATGGATGAAACAATGGGAGAAAAAATCATTTAAAAAATCTAGAACCGAGTGGTAGGAAAAATGAGCAATGTGGCTGAATTTTGAGAAAGAATAACTCGGCTCAAAATGCGTTGTTTAAGCTGAATTTTGACCAGTATACAGAGAAAGAGCGTAAAAGTTAGTGGTAAAACGTTTGTTAAGCTAGAAAAAAAAACCTGATGAGTTATGTGTTCTCAAAATTGAATCTCTATTTCCTACAATTTTTGAAAAATGACCTCAAGTTCAAAACATCATAACTCAATTCAAAATTTGTTGTTTAAGTTGAAATTTAGCCAGTACACAGAAAAAAAGCGTAAAAAATTATGGTGAAAATTTGATTAAACTAGAAAAAAATTCAGATGAGTTATGTCATCTGAACCTTAACTCGAAATTTCTTACAATTTTTGAAAAATGACCTCAACTTCAAAACATCATAACTCAACTCAAAATCTGTTGTTCAAGCTCAAATTTGGCCAATATACGGAGAATAAACGTAAAAACGTGTGCTAACAATTGTTTGTAGCTGAAAAAAAAATCCAGATGAGCCACTTTACCTCAAAGTTGAGTCACCATTTCCTATAACTTTTGAAAAAAGACCTTTACTTCAAAACAGCATAACTCAACTCAAAAAACTAGATTCTAGCTCAAATTTCGACAAATAACAGACAAAGGTTTTCTCAAAATACTGGGAAAATTTCAAAACACCAAGTTCAAATTCAGTAAAGTTACGTTTCCTGAAACTCGACCCTAGTTGTAGTACTATCAAGCACTATCAAACTATCAATCATTCCATTCTTACCTTGATAAACACGTTGTAAATAGATAAACAAACAAATCCAGAAAAATGTATACTGTAAAGATGACACTTCCGCGCGGAAAGCCGTCCCCTCCTCGTTGCGGAAGGTCAACGGGCCGGCCGCAGCGCGGCTCTTCGCCCCCTCCTGACCGGCCGTCTGTCTGCGTCTCTCGCCCATTCCCACTCTCTCGCCGGCTTTCGCTCCCTCGCCCTCTCCGCGTCCCTTCCATTCATTACTATTATTATTCGCCCTTTCTCTCCCCCTAGTATTCGTCATTTCATTCATTCCCACAACTCCTTCCCTTTAGGTCCGTTTTCTTAGGAACTGATTACTCTCGGTAGAAATGATCGGAGCGGCGAGAGAGAATCCCATCGAAGTTATCTCTAATTTGGTTAGTTTGTTGGTTGCTGGTTGTTTTCTGGTTTTAAATGTTGCATTTTCTAAGGGGTTTATTGATTTTTGTTTACTTTCTTGTTTCAAGACACTTACTTTTGGGATTTTGAGGAGAATTTTGATTTTGGGTTGTGTAACTTTGAAACATCGTGAAAAATTTGTTTCAAATCTTAAAAATACAAACTAACTTGCAATAAATAGGACTTATTAGGTTGTTTAGTTTACTAGTTGACAACTTTTTAATATCTCAAATAGTTTTTGAGATAAAATTCATGGAAAAAATCCCAATTTTTTAAATTTGATGTAAAATGGAAAAATTGGTCATTTTTCAAGAATTTTTTTCTCAAAAGCCAAGAAAGATAGCAAAAAGTTGTCAACTAACAAATCAAAGAACACAAAACGGGCTATTAAATGCAGTTTAGTTTATATTTATTCAAAAAAAGTTGAATTTCAGACGATTTTTTGAAAAATTTTGAAAAAAAAAATCAAAAATTTCAATTTTTCAAAAAAATTTTTTTTTTGAAATTTCAGCAAATCTTCAAGTTTTTACACTTATCAACACATGTTTTCAAGTGTAAAACCATAAAATCCACCAAAAACTATGTAAAACCTTGTGTAACAACCAATAACCACCAGTTCCACAATACACTGAACATTGCGAGAACTCGTGAGAACGAGACCATCAAAACACAATGTACATATTGCAAATGTCGTAATAATCCATTACCCCAGTGTCTAAAACCTCTAAAATCTCATTAAAATCTTCTCCTACAATTCTAATCCAAATTACCTTCATGGTCCGGTCGCCTTTCCCCCGCATCGGTTTCCGTTTCCATAATCCAAACAAAACAAGACGAAATAGAGGGGAAAATGGGGGTAGAGACAGGGGAAACAGAGAAAAAGGTCATTGGAATACATTTAGAAAATGGAAAAAGCAGATGGCTTGTGTTAAAGGAAGGGGTTTTTGAATCCAGGGTCGAAATCGAAAATTGTGAAAATTGAAAAAATGACTTTGGAAAAACAGAGTGTATCTTAGTTCGGAAAAGAGATGGCAAAAAGTTGTCAACTAATGAATTGTAGCCCGGTTTACGTAGATCATTTTGTTAGTTAACAACTTTTTGAAATCTCATACGGTTCTTGAGTTAGAAGGCTGCGCGATCAACACTAGATTAGGTAGGCGCTGCCGCTGGTAACAGAGCAGTAGCGCATGCAAATCACTTGATATCTCAATTTTGGTAACAGATAGCAAAAAGTTGTCAACTAATAAAATGTAGCCCTTAAAAAGGGCTACATTTTATTAGTTGACAATTTTTTGACATCGTTCACCGCAACTGAGATATTAACGGATTTGTGTGCTCTGTTTTCCATTTTTGAGTAGCAGTTTTGCTAGGGACATAACTCGAGAACTAAAAGAGATATCCAAAAACGGTCAACTATCAAAATAACCCAAATTTTATTTTCTATTCATTAAAATTATTGTTTCTAGGAGCCGACACCTCGATTCTTTGGTTCTTGCAAGTGGTTCAACGTGTCCAAGGGCTACGGATTCGTCATCGATGACATCACCAAGGAGGACCTTTTTGTTCATCAAGTAAGCTTTTGGGGATGAGAAATTAAGTGATAATCCTTATTTTCTAGTCCAACTTGAACATGCAAGGATTCCGGAGTCTGGACGAGGGTGAACGTGTCTCCTATTACATCCAGGAGCGGTCGAATGGAAAGGGACGCGAGGCGTATGCGGTAAGGTTTTTGGTTTTGTAACTGTATCTCAAAAGTGGTAAGAGATATTAAAAAGTTGTCAACTACAAAAATGTTCAACTTAAGAAGAGCTACATTTTTGTAGTTGACAACTTTTTGTTATTTTTTTGGTTCTTGAGTTATGAAGCAAGAAACATTGCAGTTTTTTGAGTGGAAAGTTTGGTGTTTTGGGTGGGTTTTTGCCGATTTTTAAAAACTTTTCTAATGAAAAACAGTAAAAAACAAGTTTAAATTTTTCAATTTCATCTTTTTTCATCAAAAAATCTGGATAAAAACGTCAAGAAAAGTCAAGAAACGCCAAAACACCCAAACACCAAATTTCGTGGCGAGACCCATTATGGTTAACAGCTTGTATCTCGAGAACCAAGAAAGTTATTAAAAAGTTGTTGACTACGAAAGTGATCAGCTTAAAATGCGCTACATTTCAATAGTTGACAACTTTTTGCTATCTTTCTTGGTTTTTGAGATAGAGCTCAAAGAAAATTGGGCCTTTTTGTCATTAGTATCGAGGGGTCGCCACGAAATAAGTTTTTTGTTGTTTTCTTGATTTTGACCCGGTATTTTTTTCCTTTTTTTAATGAATTTGGATAGAACAGAGAATTTGAAACCGATTGATAGTCAGTTCAACCAAAACTGTTCAGTTTTTCAGCTAAAATTTTCATATTTCGTGTTTTGGCTTGTTTATCGGAAAAATTACAAAAATGAGTAAATGCAATGAAAACCTCAATATTGTTGGTTGTATGAACTATTTCTAAGTTTCAAATTCTTTTTTCTATCCGTTTTCATCAGAAAAAATTCAAAAAAGTAGGTCCAAAACGAGAAAATAGCAAAAACCCGATTTCGTGGCGAGACCCGCCGAGGGACACTTCGTGTGACCGCAGTAATAAATAGTAAAACAAAGCCTAAAGCATACAATTTCAGGTCTCTGGAGAAGTAGAAGGTCAAGGTCTAAAAGGAAGCCGAATCCATCCACTCGGCCGCAAGAAGGCCGTCTCACTGCGTTGCTTCCGATGCGGAAAGTTCGCGACGCACAAGGCAAAAAGCTGTCCGAACGTGAAGACCGACGCGAAGGTTTGCTACACGTGTGGCTCCGAAGAACACGTGAGCTCTATTTGTCCGGAACGTCGGCGGAAGCATCGTCCGGAGCAAGTTGCTGCCGAGGAGGCCGAGGCGGCGAGAGCTGCGCAAGCTGCTGATGGATCTGATGGAGAGGATGATAAGAAGACGAATGAATAGACACTGAGCACGTAAAGGACTGGAAGGTTTTGATGGTTTCGGGGGAAAGGTGATGGCGAACATTTTGGAAATATTGAAAAAAAAAATTTTTTTTTTGAAATTTTTTTTTCAAGTTTGAGCTTGATGTGAATTTCAGAAAACCCATCGGGTTTTGAACATTCAGAACTAATGCAAAATACTAGTTATCAGTGAAAATAGCAAATATCTCTCGAAACCCGAAAAAAAAAATTTTTGAAAATTTTCGAAAAAAAAAAATTTTTTCCGAAATTTTTCAAAAGTTTGAGGGATTTTTTTTGTCTGGATTCTGCTAGTTTTTTCATCAGTAACTAGCAACATAAAAATTATAAGTAACTAGAAAAATGGATTTACCCCTCAAAACCAGGAAAAAAATCAAAAAAATTTTTTTTTTGAAAATTTTTGAAAACAATTTTTTTTCGATTTTTAAAATTTTTTGACTGTTTTCTGGTTTTTACGAGGCGTACTTTCAGTAACTAACCGTTTCAAAAGTTCCAGTAACTAGCCGAAATTCATTTTCATCTCAAAATCAAGAAAAACATTTTTTTTTTTGAAAATTTTCGAAATTTTTTTTTTCGATTTTCAAAAATTTTTCGGCGGTTTTCTGGTTCTTTCCGAGTTTTATTATAAGCTATCGGTGAGAAAAAAGTTATCAGAGACCAAAAAAGCTCTTTTCCGCTTAAAAACCAAGGAAAAAAAATTTTTTTGAAAATTTTGAAATTTTTTTTTTCAGAATTTTAAAAATTTTTTTGTTGCGATTTTTGATTTTTGCGTTTTAAAATTTAATTAATTAATTAGTAAAATTTGAAAAATGAAAACTAGAAACACCAGATTTTTGCTCCAAACTCCAGAAAAAAGAAAAAAAAATTTTTTTCCTCGAAATTTTTCAAAAATTTCCCAACCCCGAAACCATCGATTTTCCAGTTCATTCCCACTTTTTTTTCTTTTTTCTTCCTATTTTTGCATGCTAATCATCAATTCCTAACCAATTTTCGTTTCCAACCGCCCATTTTCTCTTTTCAACACCCCACTACCACCCTACCTCTCAATCAAACTCTCAGGAATTTTCCCAATTTTTTATTTTAATTTTTCGCTATTCAACTCCTTAAGCCCCCTTTTCTCTCTCAGGAATTTATGATACCTAATTATCGTTTTTCTATTCGTTCAATTTTTTTCTGAAAAATTCGTCCCTGTTTCGCACCATTTGATTGTAACTCTGATGAATCGCTAAACTCGAGAAATCTCCATGTTTTTTGCTGAAATAAATCGAGAATGTTAATTTTGATTTGACATGAATATAAAGGTGAATTTGATGGGAAAATTACAAAAAAATCAAAAAAAAAATTTTTTTTGAGAAAAAAAAATTAAATTTCAATCAATTCGCGAGCCTTCTGGGAGATTGAGTTTTGTGTAGTGGCCATGTCGACGAGGGTCTAAAAGTATGAAATTTCATTTTAAATCCAAGAATTTGACTTTTAGATCACCTGAATCGCCGCTTTGATGATTTTCCTGGCATCTTTGGCCGCCGACGGTTCGAGAACTCCAAACGGCCGAAATTGACCGGCGAACGGCGATTTTTTCTCGTTTTCCTCTTCTTCGACGTCTTCGGACTCGCCGGAGGCTTTCTGAACAATCAGATTAACAATTTAGAACGAGATTTTTCGAAAATTTGCGCTTACCAGCTCCTCGGCTCCCTCGTCGGTTTCCTCCGCTTCTGGCTTCTTGACGATTGCGAATTTTCCATTTTCATCGATTTCTATTCTAAAAAACACTTAAATCGTTGGTTTTTCTTTTTAAAAAAGCAGTTCTTACCTCACAGACGGTTCCAAATCATGAGAATCGACAGAATTCACACTGAACAGCGAGATGCCATGGGTGGTTCTGAAATTTTTTGAAAAGATGATTTTTTTTCGAGAAATTCGGGTTTTTCTTTAGAAAACTATTACTTGAAAAGGTAAAACTATCTTCAGAAACAATAAAAACAACTAACTTCGCTTTGGAAATGCACAAATTCGCCAGATCCAGCTGTTTTTGAAGTTCCAAGTGCAAATTGACAAATTGGTCGGTTAGCTCCATTTTCTCGAGGTACAACTCGTTTTTTCGCTTTATCGCATCGATGGACATTGTGAATTTGTGGAAATCTGCAAAAAAAACAGTGAGAAACAGTGAAAAATTGAGAATATTGATAGAAAATGATGGAGAAAATTGGGTGGAAAACCGAAAAACAAGGCATAATGCAAGTGCGCTCCAATGAGAAAATGACGGTTTTTGGACGGGAAAAGAGGGTTTCTGGACTTTTCTGGATTGGAATTTATTACAGTGTTGTTTAGAATTATGGAAAACATCTAAAAACATAAATTCAACAAGTAATTCGTGCCCTAGACATCAGAAACCGTGTTTTTCAAACTCATGTTTGAAACAATTGCGAATGTGTTTCCACCAATATTGAAATGAAAAACTAGAAGGAAACATGCTAAAACCCTCAAAAACAGACAAATACCCATATAAACGGATTCCCCAATTCATTAGAGAAAAACAAAAAGAAATCCGTCGAGCCGGATTCGAACCAGCGACCTAAGGATAACCACTCACTCTACAGTCCTCCGCTCTACCAACTGAGCTATCGACGGCACGCCACCACAGCCGGCCGAGGACGTAGAGAAGCGCGCGGTTTTCGCGGGCGAAGAGGCATGAGAGAACCGAGAAAACGCATGGAAAAAAGAGAAGTTTTCACGTTGTTTCGCAAACGTGACCATTTCTGCTTGAAAAGACACGTAATCGGGGTTGGATTATCAGAATTTGATGTAGAAACAGTTATTGCTAAACAAGAGTTCTCACAGAAGAGGCAAAGAGTGGATAAAGGTAAGGAAACGTTCAAAGGTTGCGACTATTTTGCTTGTAACTTTTGAGCTAAGCAAGGTGATAAGAAACTGTCAACTAATGAAATAAACTAGAAGAAAAGAGCTACAATTCTAGTTAACGACTAGTCGACAGCTTTTTCCCATCTCCAACTCCAAACACGATATCCCCGTTTTCAGTAAAACATCGATGAATCCGTCGAAGAAACGGTCGACAACTCGTCTGGAACGTACCAGAACCGGAGCTCTCTATGTGTTTTACAAGCCAAGAAACCAGAATATTGAGGAGAAAGTGATGAAGATCACGACGGAGCTGGATCCTCGAACCGATGTGTCGAATCTTCTGGAAGGGCGACCGAAGCATTGGATGGTTGAGGAATCGAAGAAAATGGTGGAAAGATCAGATGAGGAGGACGAGGAAGCCAAGGAGGCCATTGAAAACGTCAATTTTCTGAATTCCCTGATTCGAAAGAAGTTTGGAGTGCATCGTCGAGGAAAGAAAGAGGTTGAGCAGGTTTTGGAGCATATTAGGTAGGTTTAGAGTGGGAATTTCAACAAGGTGTCAACTAACAAAATGTAGCCCTTTTTACGTAGATTATTTCGTTAGTTGACAACTTTTTGCTATCTTTGATGGTTCTTGAGATACAGCGCTTTCAGTGACGGCGATGAGAAGGAGAAGCCGCCGCAGGCCTACAGTGCATCTGACGCGTCGTCCACCACTTCCGGCACTTCCGGCACTTCCAGCAACTCTACCGACACGGAAAGTTCCGGAAAATCTCAGAAAACCAAGAAGAAAAACAAGAAAAAGTCCAAGAAACCAAAAAACTCGTCCGCTTCTCCAGTCCTCACCGCCCAGGCATTCGACTATCGTGGAGTGTGAGTGGACGATTTCAGAAAATCAACGTTCCTCGACCAAAACATCGCGAGCCCGGTTTTTGTCGGTACACACATCTCCCCTACCCCCACAGCGCATTGCCACTGCATCGCTTCTTCGGCTTATTAGCTAAGATCAAAGTGTAGTATCTGTTCTTATCGTATTAACCTACGGTATACACTCGAATGAGTGTAATAAAGGTTATATGATTTTTGGAACCTAGGGAAGACTCGGGGCTTGCTCCGACTTCCCAAGGGTCGTCCCGGCGTTGCACTGCTGCCGGGCTCGGCCCAGTCCCCCAACAGGGACAAAAATGCAATGAAAAGTGCGAAAAAGGAAGGAATCTTGCCATAAAACACTGCATCTGTTTACAACTCATCTGTATCGATCATAAAGGACTAAAAGACAAGGAATATGGTAAAGAAATATTAGAAAATCTATACCTCAGTAATGCGTCTCATCCAATGGCAAATCGTAAAACTACTTGAGACAATAGCGTAGATTAGAAAATCTATATCTAGACGTTTTGTTTACCACATCCTAACCGACTCATTCTTGGTCAGAAAAAATATAGAAGGTGTCGAAGTCTTTATAGACCCTTCTTCATGTTGTAAAGGAGTGGTTTATAGATTTTCTAATATTTCTCGCACTTGTTATCTGTATTTCTGTCCCTGTTGGGGACTGGGCCGAGCCCGGCAGCAGTGCAACGCCGGGACGACCCTTGGGAAGTCGGAGCAAGCCCCGAGTCTTCCCTAGGTTCCAAAAATCATATAACCTTTATTACACTCATTCGAGTGTATACCGTAGGTTAATACGATAAGAACAGATACTACACTTTGATCTTAGCTAATAAGCCGAAGAAGCGATGCAGTGGGAATGTGCTGTGGGGGTAGGGGAAACGTGTGTACCGACAAAAACCGGGCTCTGTTTTGGGAAGTTTGGATCCTTCGTGTTTCGTGGCGCGAAGCGCTAGGCGCCGGCAATTATCAGAAACTCTAAACTTGCAGTCCCCTCTCCAGCCCCATGGCCGTCACTCCGTTTCCTCGTCCAAGCTCGGTGAAGATTAGAGAAAAGGCTCGACAGATGCTCAATGAATATGGGAAAAAGATGAGGGTAATCACACATACAGCATATGGTTTCTACCAATTCGATGATCTTCAGGAAAAGGAAGAAGCCGCTGCTGCAGCGGCCGCCAAACCGCCTACTCCAATGACCACTCCGAAACCCTCCCCATCTCTCCGCAAGCCAACACGTGTCAGTTCGGACACCCGTTTCCCTGGAGCTCGTTCCCCTGCAACTCGTGAAAGAGCCCGGAAGATTTTGAAGGAAATGGTGGCTCAGAAGGTCAAGAAAACGTCGAAGGAAAAGGAAAAGGGCCAAAAGGTGTCCTCGGACTCTTGTACCAGTCTCAGAACTATCTACTCGAAGAGCTACGTCCGCTACGGATCGCACTGCGAGAAATGCACTCTGTGCCCCGATTGCGCTGCGGATTGCGTCAAGAAACATCTCGATAAGAAGGCGCTTAGTGAATCGGAGAGCAAGAAGTTTCTCGCAGAAGTCAACAGACTTCGGGAGCAGTTTGGACAGAAGGTATGAGACACGTTGACCGTTTTTTGATAGTCTATAACTCAAGAACAATGAAAGATAACAAAAAGTTGTCAACTAACAAAATGTAGCTCTTTTTAAGGGCTACATTTTACCTGTTGATAGTTTTTTGATATCTCTTACCGTAACCCAGATATCAAAGGATTTGCGCGCTCCACCCTCACAGCGCCCACCTATTCTTCACAGTTTTGGCCATTACTCAAAAACCATAAAAGCTGGCAAAAAGTTGTCAACTAACAAAATGTAGCTTGTTTTAAGGGCTACATTTCATTTGTTGACAACTTTTTGTTATCTTTTACCGTAACCCAGATATCAAAGGATTTGCGCGCTCCACCCTTACAGCGTCCACCCATTCCTCACAGTTTCGGCTCTAACTCGAGAACTAGAAGAGATTTTATAAAGCGGTCAACTGAAAACTTGCTTGAAATCTAAAAATCTATAATTTGGTCTATTCAGAACACTGACAAAACCACTTGTTCCCCACAATTTGAGCCAAAAGTCAAGGAGATCCCGGAACTTCCAAAAGAGTCGACTGGAAAAACCAAGTGAAGACAGGAAAATCGGGAAACGTTGGGATGGGAAATTTGATTAGCGGCTTTTAAATGTGTTTATAGAAAGTTTGAATGAAGATGAGCCCGCGAAAAAAAATCGTTGAAAAAAAATTTTGTTTCGGAAAAATTGGAAAAAAAACTTTTTCTTCTTTTTTTTTTCATACATCAAAAAATCGTTCAAAAACCGTTTATTCGTGAGAGAAATAGAGTATTTTTTAGATTACTTCCCTATTTTTACAGGGAAACAATCAAACAATCGATATTTGTTGTATTTCGAGAAACACCAGTTTGCTATTTTTGAAAATATGTACAGAAACAAAAACGAATCAATCAAAGATCCTTGGACACTGTGACAACAATAACACCTACAAGAGTGAAGGCGTATGCAGTTGCGAGAAGTATCAGGTTCCGTTTTCCCTGAAAAAATTATAATTACAAAAAGCAAAAAAGAAAAAAAGAAGTAGGGGGCACCCGGAGTTGAACCGGGGACCTCTCGATCTGCAGTCGAATGCTCTGCCACTGAGCTATACCCCCGCTTCACAGGTGAACCGCTGTGGACGCCTTAGGTATCAGAACTCACACACGCCCCTGTGGATCCATAATGGACGCACAATGGTTCCACGCGACTGGCGTGGACACATAATGCTTCCATAATGCTTCAGTGCGGTCCACGTGGAAGCATTGTGCGTCCATTATGGATCCACAGGGGCGTGTGTGAGTTCTGATACCTAAGGCGTCCACAGCGGTTCACCTGTGTTGAACACCAAGAGGCGACAGCCGGTGATGTCGCCGCTGCTTTCCGGTGTTTGCGGGAAAGTTGCGAACGGAGAGAGGGCGACCGTTGGTAGTGGGAATTGGTGGGATGCAAGGAAAAGTTGTAGTTTAGAGGGTTTTAGATGATTTTTGAAGCTGGTTTTGATGAAAACATAGAGAAGGCTGATTGAGAATCCTACAGACTTGATCTCGAAAGGTTTTGCAAAATTTGTTTTCAAAATGTCAACTTTCTCATTGATTTTCTCATGTTAAAAGTAATTTTCAAAAATTGTTGTTAACTACAAAAACATTTGGCATCTTTTTCGCTATCCGGAGCAAAAAAGATCTTTTCAAAATACCAATTCCGAAGCAAGTTATGCTAACTTTTCTGCACCCGGTGCCCGCATTTCCCTAATCCACTCCTAACCCTCGACTTACCGTAATCTCCTTAAAGTACAGTACACTCCAACCGCTGACAACGAGTCCTGGAGCAAAAGAACATATCGGATAGGCAATTGTCTGCGATAATTTCTCGTTTCCAATGAAGAAACCGCCCATTCCGATGGCAAATAGGAGGCCGGCGAGGAGAGAGGGAAGGACCAGGTATGGAGGGAGTAAGGGGTTGTTTTTCCTGGAAAATTTTGGTTTTTAAGAGAAAAGAGCTTTGGAATAACTTACTTAACAACGGAATAAAGCGCTAGAATTGCTGAAGACGTTGGAATAACTCCACAGAAGAAGGAGAAAAGGTAGGGTAGACCTTGAGAAGGTGCGCCTGGGAAGAGGTCGGGGCGGTTTTGGATAAAAGTCACTGGAGTGCACATGGAGCCGTAGAAAAAGCCGGAGAAGACTGCGGCAATGAGCAAACTAAAAAATTTTATTGAAAAAGAGTATTTTTAGTGTTTTTGAGTGGTTTTGAGTGGTTTTAGAGAAGATCGCATTTTGATACTTTTTGAGCTTGGGGTGGTTGACGCGTTTTGCCTTGCATCTTGGGAATCATATTAGGTAGCAAAAAATTGTCAATTAATCAAATGTAGCCCTTAAAACAAGCTACATTTTATTAATTAACAACTTTTTGATATCTTCTATGGCTCTGGAGATATAGCGGTTCAAAAGTAGTTGTGTTGTTTTAGAAAAGGACAGCCTGAAGGACGGCGCAGGCTGTAACTCAAGAACTTTTATAGATGTCGAAATATTGTAAACTAACAAAATAATCTACTCAAAAAGAGCTACATTTTATTAGTTGATCACTTTTTGCCATCTTTTGTCAAAACTGAGATATCAAAGGATTTGTGCACCTACTTCCAGGTTACCGGTGGCAGCGCCTAGCCTAGTGTTGAACGCGCAGCTTTATAACTCAAGAATGATAAAAGATAGCAAAAAATTATTAACTAACAAAATAATCTACGTAAAAAGGACTACATTTCATTTGTTGACAACATTTTAATCCCTCTAACCCCCACCGAGATATCACCCAATTCCCACAACCCACTCACATGATCTTGAGTCCAATTGGAACGTGGTGTGGATCTGGAGAATCAGCATCTTCTGAGGACTCTGTGACAATCTAAACTATCAAAAAATAAATTATCCAAATGAAAATCAATTACTTACACTCTTTTCCGATGGAATTTCACCACCAGAAGCAAACTTTTCAGCGTTGGCCGGTTTGTAGATGTGGCTTTTGATGAAGAGGAAAAATGTGCTTCTATGAAAAAAAATTTTTTTTTGGAATTTTTCGGTTTTGACTAACCCTATAACAAGAATAACAACACCAATATAATTAAGAATCTCCGAATTTGGAACCCCTTTGGGGACTCCAAAGAGTCCGAATCTTGAGGTCGCCCAACCGGTCAGACAGGATACTGTACTCCAGATTAGGATGGGAACTGCGAGTCCCAGACGATTCATAATCAGAATTGCACCGGAGTTAGCTACAAAATGAAAGATTAAACCTAGAAAATGAAGAAATTTGCTTACCAATACACCAAAGAGCTCCACCTAGCATTGCTAGGGGGTAGATTGGAGGGAAGCCAAGGATTGCATGGACTGCCAGACTGGTTAGGAAGCCTCCAAGGCTCATGAAGAATTGGACCATGAAACCTGAATATGTGAGCGTTATTTTAATAGTTAACAACTTTTGGATTGCTTTTTTGGTTTTCGAGTTTTGAGCAAAACTGCTGGGAAGTCAACAGGGCTGCTAGAGTGCACGCTGAAAAATGGGGCGTCTAAAACCAAGGAGATCTGGGTTAGAGTGAAAGATAGCAAAAAGTTGTAAACTACTAAAATGTAGCCCTTATTTAGAGCTTTATTTTGTTAGTTAACAACTTTTTGCTATCTTTTATCATTCTTGAGTTATAAAGCTGCGCGATCAACACTAGGCAAAGCGCTGCCGCCGGTAGCCTGGCAGTAGCGCGGACAAATCTTTTGATATCTCAATTCCGGTAAAAAATAGCAAAAAGTTGTCAACTAATAAAATATAGCCCGTAATGTGAACTTTGTTTTGTTAGTTAACAACTTTTTAATATCTTTTATCATTTTTGAGTTATAAGGCTTCGCGATCAACACAAGGGTAAGCGCTGCCGACTGTAGCCCGAAAGCAGCGCGCACAAATCTTTTGATATCTCAATTACGGTAAAAGATAGCTAAAAGTTGTTAACTAATAAAATGTAGCTCTTTTTAAGAGATTTATTTCGTTAGTTGACAACTTTTCAGTAGCTTTTATGGTTTTTGAGTTATAAAACGTGTTCTCTGTAAGGGTGGAGCATGGTCATAGTGGTGCGTGCCTTAGGGGTTCAAATTGTAGCTAGGGCTTAGATATTTCACAGGGTTGTAGTATGGGTCTTTGGTAACCCCTATGCACAGTTTTGGATCATGAGACCCTCTTATCCTGATACCAGGGGACCCCAAAGTGGGCAAAATCGAAATTTTCCGTTTTTCTCGAAAAATTCCAAAAAAATTAGGGAATGATTGTGGGCCATAAAATAGTGTTTTCACAAAGTTTCAGAATTTTTGAAAAAGTTTCATGAGATTTATAGCCTGAAAAGTGCTATTTTGACGTTTTTTTGAGAAAGATTCAATTTTATCCAGCCTTAGCAAGAATTGCTCACACTTGGCACCAGTTTTAAATTATGCCCAGTAACAAGAGCTTTCGATTAAAAAAAAATTCGAGCCGATAAGTATCTCTACAGGTTGTTTTCTATACCAAAACGTGACCACCGGTTTTGGAGAGCACACCTTGAAACGACTGGGAAAACCACAGGAGGGGGCTATTTTTATTGATTTTAGGCTTAAATTATAGACAAGAGTTGTAGCAATCAGTGAATATTCATACACTCACTCAAAACCATTATTGAAATTTTTGTGATTTTTTTTCTAAAATCTCCAGAAGCTACCACATTTTGGACCATAGTGGTGCTCATTGCACAGATGGCACTTTGGTGTCTCTTGACAAAATGAAGTCTATAAACAGGCCAACACAACAATACTACAACCTCGTCTTGAAACGTAATCACTGATCACGGTGATATTTTTTCAAAACATAGCGTGCAAAAATCGCTATTTTTATTGAAAATGAGGTCTAAAGTGATGCAAATGAGGTATCAGCTAGTTTCAGCAAGGTTTTTGTATGTTTTCAACTCAAATATACACTTTTCATCACAAAAAATTGAGTTTTGCAAAATTGAAAATTTCACTTTTTTTCATGGGGTTTTCATGGGCCCCCCTGTTGATTTGGTGAAAAATGACCCATTTTTGAAAATTTGGAAATTAGGAGGTTTATCAAGAAGGGTTTGGTATTGTTGTGTTGGTCTGTTTATAGGCTTCATTTTGTCAAGAGACACCAAAGTGCCATCTGTGCAATGAGCACCACTATGGTCCAAAATGTGGTAGCTTCTGGAGATTTTAGAAAAAAAATCACAAAAATTTCAATAATGGTTTTGAGTGAGTGTATGAATATTCACTGATTGCTACAACTCTTGTCTATAATTTAAGCCTAAAATCAATAAAAATAGCCCCCTCCTGTGGTTTTCCCAGTCGTTTCAAGGTGTGCTCTCCAAAACCGGTGGTCACGTTTTGGTATAGAAAACAACCTGTAGAGATACTTATCGGCTCGAATTTTTTTTTAATCGAAAGCTCTTGTTACTGGGCATAATTTAAAACTGGTGCCAAGTGTGAGCAATTCTTGCTAAGGCTGGATAAAATTGAATCTTTCTCAAAAAAACGTCAAAATAGCACTTTTCAGGCATAAATCTCATGAAACTTTTTCAAAAATTCTGAAACTTTGTGAAAACACTATTTTATGGCCCACAATCATTCCCTAATTTTTTTGGAATTTTTCAAGAAAAACTAAAAATTTCGATTTTGACCCCTTTGGGGTCCCCTGGTATCAGGATAAGAGGGTCTCATGACCCAAAATTGTGCATAGGGGTTACCAAAGACCCGTACTACAACCCTAAAAACAAATCAGCCCCTAAGGCACACGCTGCTCGAGTCTTATGAAGAACATGTTATAAGGCCGCTCGATCAACACTAGGCAGAGCGCTGCTACTGGTAGCTAGGAAGTAGCGCGCACAAATCCTTTGATATCTCTATTACAATAAAAGCTAGCAAAAAGTTGTTAACTAATGGAATGTAGCTCTTTCCAAGAGCTTCATTTTGTTAGTTGACAACTTTTTAATATCTTTCATCATTCTTTAGATATTTGCTATCAAACTCTACCATACAACAGTCACTGCCCCTAACTAACTTCAAGGTACCCCCTCACGTTTTGAATTTTCCCGCTTTTCCAGTAAAAGCTATCAAAAAACCATCAACTAACAAAACAATCTACGCAAAATTTCCTATCTACCTATATATTTTTCATATTTTTCCCACTCACCATCACTAGCCGGGAACCGTTTAATGGGTGCAAACACGGATCCAAGTGTCACTGAGGCCGTCAAACACGCCAACACTCCGACTATCATTTTTTGGTTTCCGACGAGTTGGAAACGGGCTGAAATGGAGTTTTATAGTGTCAGGGAGAGATGGGCGGTTCGGAGAGGAGGTTTAGGTTCGAAAATTTCCATTTTTCAGTTTCAGTTCATGGAAATTTCAAGTTTCGAGTGAACTGTGTTGAGGGAAGTGAGTTTAGGGTTCAGAATTTTAAAATTCTGTGTTTTAGCCCTTTCAAAATGCCAAAACAAGTTAGTTCCAATGAACACTTCACTTGAAACAGGCAGATTTTGATAGATTTTTATCCCTCTCTTTGAAAAACTGGGATTTATAAAGGTTGGGGTATACGGTGTTTAGATGATGTCACAAAGTGGGTGGATCCAGTGAAAAGTTAGCAGAAACTGGTCGAAAAAGGGTTGAAGATTAGGAAAAACATGGAAAATGGAGAAAATGATGACTATATGGGGTTACTGTAGCTGTATGAAGGACACAAACTTAGACAAGATTGATCAGGATTCTTATCTACGGGTCAGGTGGAGAGACACTTTTTGAACCTTCTGGTTTGTTATTTGTCAGCGTTTTTTGGAAGAATTAGTGTAAGGAAGTTGTAGAAAATAGAATGAGAGTTATTTTATTAGTTGACAGTTTTTTAAAATATCGAAAAAGTGTCGAGAAACAGAGCGATTTGATCTGGGCGCGCCCAAGACTTGAAAGTACAGCGATGATAGGACAAGCTGTAACTCAAGAGCCATGCAAGACAGCTAAAAGTTGTCAACTAACAAAATGATCCACGTAAAACGGGCTATATTTTATTATTTGGCATTTTTTTGCTATCTGTCACCAAAATTGAGATATCAACGGATTTGTGCGTGCTACTTCCAGGCAACCGGTGGCAGCGCATAGCCTAGTGTTGAACGAGCAGCTCTGTATCTCAAATACCGCTGAAGATATTAAAAACTTGTCAACAAACAAAATAAAGTTCTAAATAATGGCTATATTTTATTAGTTGACAACGTTTTGCTATCTTCAACCCAAATTGAGATATCAACTGATCTATGGGCGGCACCTACCGGCTACAGGTAGCAGCGCCTAATCTAGTATTGAACGCGCAGCTTTATAACTTGAGAATGAGAGAAGATACCAAAAAGTTGTCAATCAACAAAATAATCAGCTTACAAAGGGCTATATTTCAGTAGTTAACAACTTTATGCTATCTGTAACCCAAACTGAGATATCAAAGGATTTGTGTGTGCTACTTCCAGGCTACCGGTGGCAGCGCCTAGCCTAGTGTTGAACTTGCAGCTTTATAACTCAAGAATGATCAAAGATAGCAAAAAGTTGTCAACTAACAAAATAATCAACACAAAAAAAGCTATATTTCACTAGTCAACAACTTTTTGACACCTATAACCGTTACCGAGATACAAGCGATCTTCTGCACTCTCACTAATCGACATGTTTACCACCAACACACCACCACCTGAACCCAAAATTCTGTGACCATTATGACTTTGGGCAGTTCAAATACGGAAGAGATGTTTGTCAAAGAGAATCTACAGTTAATTGTTGTTATTTTGAACTAGAATGTAGGGGAATATCGAAATTCTTGAGTGAGAAATTCCAGTTTCTCTCTCATTCACTGTCCATTTTATTCATCTAATAATGATGACAAATGTCGATTTTTCAATGGAATTCTGTGTATTATTCTGAAAACATTGTTCTATTTTACAGATTTTCCAGCCAAAGAACACGGAAAAGACTCTTCTGACCAAAAAAATCAGACCATTATCATCCTGAAATTACCATAACTTTCACTGATTTGCATATCATTGACCACAGGTTTACTGCATTTCGGATCAATTTTGAAAGGACAAATTTGAACTCTTGGACCTATTTTTCAAGTGATTTAGACAAAAACACATCACATTCAGTTCAAAGTTTGATCCTGTGAAAGTGTGAAAAACAGCCGGTATCCGGTTGGAGGTTCATCGGAACAGTTTGTCTGACCAATTATGTGTACTTTTTTAGTCATCGGGAACAGGGAACAATGAACAGAAATCTGAAATGATGATTCTGAACTTTGAAAGTGAAAAAGAGCCTGAAAAACGGCAGTAAACAGGCGCCATGGCGCCACACCACACCCAAACTTAGCGAAACATCGCGAGCCCGGTTTTTGTCGGTACACACGTTTCCCCTACCCCCACAGCGCATTCCCAGTGCATCGCTTCTTCGGCTTATTAGCTAAGATCAAAGTGTAGTATCTGTTCTTATCGTATTAACCTACGGTATACACTCGAATGAGTGTAATAAAGGTTATATGATTTTTGGAACCTAGGGAAGACTCGGGGCTTGCTCCGACTTCCCAAGGGTCGTCCCGGCGTTGCACTGCTGCCGGGCTCGGCCCAGTCCCCAAAAGGGACAAAAATACAATTACAAGTGCGAGAAAGGAAGGAATCTTGTCATGAAACACTGCATCTGTTTACAACTCATCTGTGTTGATCATAAAGGAACGAAAGACAAGGAATATGATGAAGAGATATTAGAAAATCAATACAAAACCATAATTGCTGTATAGATTTTCTAATATTTACAGGTCCCGTTCATTGTTGCTCGGTTCAAATACACATTTACAACCCCTCCAGCTAGGAAATATAGATTTTCTAACATTTTTAGATCCAGGAAACCCTTTTTTCTGTTGTTTCAGATGAAAACACAGCGATTTTTAGTTTTTTTTTTTATCATTCCAGGAATCCATTATCATCCCTCAGTGAGGGACCCTCACCTACACCTACGCAAGAATTTCTCAGATCTGTTCTATTTTTCAATCCATTATAAAAATTGAGTTTTTTGTGTAAAAAATGCTTTGAATTCTCTAAATATAACAGAATTCGTGATCCATTTTCAAATTTTCACGGCCTACAGTACCCTTATTTATTTGCCTATTCACTTTACCCAATTCTCAATTCAAATTGTCTAACAATGAAATAAACAAACCCGTTTTTTCTCCTTTCTCCCCCTGTTTCGACCTTGAAAATCTTTGAAAATCTGCCGTTTTCCCTTCCTTTTCTTATTTATCGCAGTGATTTCTCAACAGATACACACACAAAGTTTTGCGGGTCAGGCCTAGATTGTCTAGATTGCATTTGTCTGTGGCATTTTGAGGTGAATGTAGGTCATTTGAGGGTAGAGATACGGATTTGAATACATGCAGAATAAAGGGGAAAATGCGCTCTAATCAGAATCTATTGGTTTCTAGGGAAACATTGAGAACTTTTCGCTGATTTCCACAGCTGATTTTTCGACGTCATTTTGAAATTTTCTTGTGTTGACTTTGGGTTTTTTGGTTTGTGCTTGGTTTAGTCAGACTTAGAGTAAACATGAACAAATCACAAAAATCACTTGGTTAAAAAAAAATTTGAGCATAAAACTCGTGCTAGATTTTCTGATTTAAAAAAAAAATTTTGAAAAAAAATTTTTTTCCGAATTTTTTTGGAAAATTTTTTGAAATAAATTTTTTTTTCTGATGGGGGTTTCCAAATATTTTTTGTAAAATAAGATTGGAAAAAAACATTTTTATCAATAGCAAATGCTATAACTCTGTTGAAAAACGCCAAAAACCAAAAAAATTGCAAAGTTTTTTTGCAAATTTTTCGATTTTTTTTGAAATTTTTTTTCAGAAAATAACTTTTTTCTATGATTTTCTATAAATTTTTCATTTTAAAAAAATAGAAAAAACAAAATTTTTAACACAAAAAATATACAAATTCGATTAGAAAACACCGAAAAAAACTTTAAAAAAAATTTTTTTTGGAAAATTTTTTTGACACAAAAACTTGTTTTTGATGGGTTTTTCAGTTATTTTTTTACCGAAAATAGGTTGAAAACAGTATTTTTAACAATAAAATAAGCTAAAAATCTGTTCAAAATAGCTAAAATTCAAAAAAAATTTCGATGCATTTTTTATGTTTAAATTTTTTTCGAAATTTGCACCTATCATTTTTTCCAATTTTTCCTGTTCTTTGTACATGTCCATTTTTATATTTAGAACTCCCTAGCCTCTCTCATTCATGCTACACTCCATTCTAGTGTACCCCTCTTTCTTATCACCATGATCACCGTTTTCCCTCGGAACCCACGTGTAAATGTTACAAAGTACTCCTCGTTCGGTCAAGTGATTCACTGAAGAAATTGGCTACTTTTCTCCTTTTTTCTGCTCAAAAAACATGTTGAAAGAGAGGCTCCGCCTCTCTTTCCACACAGTTTTTGAATGGCTCCAAGGGGTATTTATAGGCTACGAGAAGAAACATTTTTTCAAACAGATATTTTCCCTGCTTTTCTTTTTGCAATTCCTTGTGTTTCAATCAATCTTTTTCTTTCCAGAACTTTCAAAATGTCCCAAGAATTCGTCGGTCGCTGGAAACTCGTTGGCTCCGAGAACTTTGAGGAGTACATGAAGGAAGTCGGAGTGGGACTCATTGCCCGAATGGCAGCTGCCAATGTCAAGCCGACTTTGGAGATCAAGGTCGAGGGAGACACGTGGCATGTCAATCAGTTGTCCACTTTCAAAAACACAACATTGAACTTCACATTGGGAGTGGTAAGTACTTATGTTAGCATCTAGAATCTAGAAATCATCTAGGAACCTGGTTTTCATTGTTCAAACCCGTTTTTCGTTGAACCCATCTTTGTTTCAAAAAGAAACAACTGTGGTTCTGCGTTTTCTACTATATCTCGTGGCGAAAACCATGAAATTTGGAAATTTTTCAATGGCGTTTTTCAATTGTTGTCACTTTTCTGTCATTTTTCTCACTGGTTTCTCTGTTCTGTACAAAATCAGTGAAAAAAATGACCGAAAACAACCGAAAAGCGAGAAATCGCGGGCGGCCAGCTACCGTTCCCGGCGCCCTTGCGCCACAAAACACCCAAACTTCCCGAAACCTCGCGAGCCCGGTTTTTGTCAGTACACACGTTTCCCCTACCCCCACAACACATTCCCACTGCATCGCTTCTTCGGCTTATTAGCTAAGATCAAAGTGTAGTATCTGTTCTTATCGTATTAACCTACGGTATACACTCGAATGAGTGTAATAAAGGTTATATGATTTTTGGAACCTAGGGAAGACTCGGGGCTTGCTCCGACTTCCCAAGGGTCGTCCCGGCGTTGCACTGCTGCCGGGCTCGGCCCAGTCCCCCAATAGGGACAAAAATACAATGGAAAGTGCGAGAAGATTAGAAAATCTATTTTGAGACACCTATCTGCACCTGGGCCTTGTAAAAACGACTCTAAACAATCGCCTAGTTATAGATTTTCTAACGTTTTTGGATCATGGGAACCATTTTTCGGTCTGTTTTGAATGAAAATACAGTAACAAACAGCGATAAAGTTTAGAAAATCTATATCTAGCTGTTTATCGGCCTTTTTTTGAACAAAACCAACAAGGTGCGGTCATTTTTCCATTCCCCTTCGCGAGTCGTTTCCCATCTTTTAGTTTGTCGTAAAAGTGTGAAAGATAAGAGAAACCGGGTCAAAGGGCAATCAACGCAACAAACACGTGCGTTGTTTGCTGGATGGAGGGAAGAGAGAACACGCGAACTTTGTATTACGAACCACATGGGTGTTTGTTGGCTGGAAAACACAACTATTTAGTGTATCTTTTGCTTCCAGGAATTCGACGAGACCACCCCAGACGGTCGTCAATTCAAGTCCACGATCACCTTCGAAAACGGAAAGGTCGTTCACGTCCAGAAGAAGATCAAGGACTCTGACAAGGACTCTGTAATCACCCGTTGGATGGAAGGTGGCAAACTCATCACTACTCTCCAATCCGGATCCGTTGTTTCTCGTCGTGAATACGTCCGCGAGTAATTGGAAGGAGAAGAGCTTTAATTTGAACTGTCTTTGTGGTTTTTGAGTGTTGTAACGTTGTCTTATGGACTAATAAATGTTTGTTTGTGATTTGAAACTTGTTTTTTTGTTTGTGGTTAGTCAAAACTGTATCAAAAAAGTACTTTGTTGACTACTTGAGTGTAGCCTAGAGGTAAGAAGGTACATAGGCAACAGGTTTGAAGCGTTGTATCTCAAGAACCAAAAGAGATAGAAAAAAGTTGTCAACTAGTAAAATATAGCTTGTTTTAAGGGCTACATTTTGTTAATTAACAACTTTTAACCATCTTTTATGATTCATCAGATATTACAAGATTTGTCCAGCTATCCACACAGCGCACGCAGAACCTGCGCCGCTGCAGGCTTAACGTTTTGCATTGTAACTCCAGAACTAGCAAAGATAGCAAAAATTTGCTAATTAACAAAATAATTAACATAAAACAGGCTACATTTTGTTAGTTGACAACTTTTAACCATCTTTTACGGTTCATTAGATATTAAAGGATTTGTCCAGCTAGTCAAACAGCGCGCGCAGAACCTGCGCTGTCGCAGGTTCGAAGTTTTGATCTGTAACTCGAATACCAGAAAAGATAGCAAAAAATGTCAACTAGCACAATAATCAGCAGAAAACAAGCTACATTTTATTAGTTAACAACTTTTAATCAGCTTTTATGGTTGATTAGATATTGGATGATTTGTCCAGCTAGTCATACAGCGCGCGCAGGACCTGCGCCGCAGGCTCAACGTTTTGCCCTGTAACTCAGAAACCAAAAAAGATAGCAAAAAAATGATCAACTAACAGAATAATCAGCAGAACACAGACTACATTTCATTAGTTGACACTTTTTTGCTACCACTTACCATTGCTGAGATATCAATCGATTTCCCTCTTTTTTCTGGAAGCTTCCCTCTCCATGACTCATCGAAAACCATCTCCCTCCAAACCACGCCCAATTTGCTCGGTTTTTCTATCTGCGTCTCTTTTCCCTCTCTTCTTGCCGTTTTTCCCCATTCCCCTTATCATTCCATTTTATCAGACCACCACTTGCCGTGTTCTTCATCCCTTTCGTCTTCTTCACTCGATCGTTTAGTTTTGCAACTTTTTCCCTTTTCATTTTTCATTTGAGATTGCTTCCCAAATTCTAGACAACTTCCAGAATGGCCCAAGAATTCGTCGGTCGCTGGAAGCTCGTCCACTCCGAGAACTTTGAGGAGTACATGAAGGAGGTCGGAGTCGGACTCATCACCCGAAAGGCCGCCGCCAATTTGAAGCCAACTTTGGAGATCAAGGTCGAGGGAGACACGTGGCACTCGAACCAGTACTCTACCTTCAAGAATACCACCCTGTCTTTCAAGTTGGGAGAGGTAAGACGGTCTAGAAATAGTGGTCATTCTTTGACATTGATACTTGATCATCCTCCCCCTCTATCGGCAAACAGTCCGTCTAGCAAAACGACGGGAAAACGGCAGTAAACAACTGCGAATCTGCCATGGTTTCCGGCGTCCTAGCGCCACAAAACACCCACACTCCCCAAAACATCGCGAGCCCGGTTTTTGTCGGTACACACGTTTCCCCTACCCCCACAGCGCATTCCCACTGCATCGCTTCTTCGGCTTATTAGCTAAGATCAAAGTGTAGTATCTGTTCTTATCGTATTAACCTACGGTATACACTCGAATGAGTGTAATAAAGGTTATATGATTTTTGGAACCTAGGGAAGACTCGGGGCTTGCTCCGACTTCCCAAGGGTCGTCCCGGCGTTGCACTGCTGCCGGGCTCGGCCCAGTCCCCCAATAGGGACAAAAATACAATGAAAAGTGCGAGAGAGATTAGAAAATCTATAAGTCACTAGATGTCTATCTTCAATAGGACCTAGTATAGATCGAACAACCGCTAAAAACGTGCAATGATTGTTAGAAAACCTTCTATATTCCAGGAATTCTCCGAGACCACCCCAGACGGTCGTGTCACCCAGTCCATCATCACCTTCGAGAACGGAAAGTTCATCCACATCCAGAAGAAGGTCAAGGATACCGACAAGGAATCCATCATCACCCGTTGGCTCGAGGGAGACAAGCTCATCACCACTCTCCAGTCCGGATCCGTCGTTTCTCGTCGTGAATATGTCCGCGAATAAGTTATTCCCCTGTGATAATGATGTGCATTCCTTCTTGACCCAAAAGTGGGCCGTTTAATAAATCTTGCTATTTTCAAAGTTTGGAAGGTTTTATTTGGCAAATTGGAACATTCAAAAGTACAATTGACATTGGTAGAGTGGGAAAAATGATTAGAAAGAGAGAAGGAGATCGAAAAAATGAGAGGATTACGGTAGGTGGCCGTGGAAGAGGAATCGCGCGGCCACTCTGGTTTTTCACCTTATTTTGCTTGTTTTCAACCGTTTTTCATAATTCTTTTTGTGAAAATGAGATGGAGACACTCCTTTTCAATGTTTTACACAAAAAAGTTTGAGAAAAATGCTTGAAAATGAGCAAAATTCGAGCAAAAACCATGCGAGTAACTTTTTGTGAACCGGCGCGCCCCAAATTTGGGCAAATTAGAATTTTTACGTGATATGCGCATTAACCAGATCACAATGCAACAATCTACCAAACGAACTGCCAATTATCATTTGTTCATCATGATAAACCACCGCAGAACTCGCCGAAATCGTGGCTCCATCATTTGAATACGGCTCAGTCGTCACCCAAGAGTTTCCGTCGTCCTGAAGGAAAAAGTATGGTTTTTGGTGGTTTTTGGCTTCTCTACGACACATTCAACGACAATTTTATGATTATTATGTGGAATCAACATCAGAAAAGAGCATAGAGAAAGGAGAGAGTGCCGAAAAACTGATAAGAAGAAGTTTTTGCTTGGTTAGCATAAATTGACAGTTTGACAGTTTGCCAACGAGAAGTGGCAGAGTTGTGTACAAAAATGGCATTGATAAGAGGAGTTTTATGGTTTTTCGGAAGGTTTCAAATGAGAGAACATTGGATTTTTGAAATTGGAAGGGAAAATCGAAAGAGACACTTGAGACGTCTCAAGTGGGGAATTAGAGATGAAATTTACTGAAAACTGTGATTTTCAGGTTAAAAACAACTAGAAACCACTGTTTCAGCATTTTTCTCAAGGTTTTTACAGAATCGCTGTCTTACTGTAGCCGGTGGCCGTGGCCGAGAAATCCGCGCGTTTCGGATTTCGGCGTTTTTTGCTCAGTTTTGACCATTTTTTCTGAATTTTCTTGTAAAACCATAAGAATAAGGAGTTTTTCTTTGTTTTCTACACAAAAATTTGCAAAAAATGGTTGAAATTGAGTGAAAAAAGCCAAAAAAATCGGCGCAGTGCCACTGACACTTTGAGCTACCGTATCTTACCGTAATCCCTCTATAATCAAACAAAATTTCGATTTTCAGACAGTCAAACATGCTCTTTCTCCCAATACTTCTCTTTTTCCTTCAATTCTCCTTCTCAAAGCCTTTTCTCTTCCCCTACATCTACAGAGGAGTTGCCCCGAATCTACCTGAACCAATCGGTCATTTTTACATCATTTCTGGGTATCAAAAGGATCAGAATTCTCATAAATGAACCATTCTCTTTTATCAAATGACTAACCTGAACTCTTATCCTGAGAACTTGACTCGAAGAATGAACTTTCTTCTCTTCCGGATGCGTATAATGCCATGCGGACTCATGCAGTACAGGATGGGCTGCAACCCAGATATCCCCTGTTTTAGCCTCCACAAACAGTCCAATTGGCGAAGTGAGCAACATCATTTCATAGGCCAACTCTAAGGACATGTCTTTGGCGACTTTGTACGCGAAAATTGACTCTCGGATCATTGATCCGACGAACAACATCTTTCTCTTGGAGTCATACCCAATACCGGTTGGTGCATTGACACTTGGAGCAGCTGGGGAGAGTTTTGAACCGTCGTAGTAATAAACTACTCCGTGACCAGTCTGAAAAACGACAATTTCTTCTTTTTCCGCCATTCTGGCGCCACAAAACACCCAAAGTACCGAAACATCGCGAGCCCGGTTTTTGTCGGTACACACATCTCCCCTACCCCCACTGCGCATTCCCACTGCATCGCTTCTTCGGCTTATTAGCTAAGATCAAAGTGTAGTATCTGTTCTTATCGTATTAACCTACGGTATACACTCGAATGAGTGTAATAAAGGTTATATGATTTTTGGAACCTAGGGAAGACTCGGGGCTTGCTCCGACTTCCCAAGGGTCGTCCCGGCGTTGCACTGCTGCCGGGCTCGGCCCAGTCCCCAAAAAGGGACAAAAATACAATGAAAAGTGCGAAAAATATTAGGAAATCTATGAACCACTCCTTTACAACATGAAGAAAGGGTCCATAAAGACTTCAGAACCTTCTACATTGACTTTCTAACACTTTCTTACCAAGATTGCGTCAGTAAGGATGTAGTAAACGTCTAGATATAGATTTTCTAATCTACGCTATTGTCAAGAGTCGTTTTACAGTTTGTCATTAGATGAGGCGCAGATAGACGTCGAAGTATAGATTTTCTAATGTTTCTTCACTCTATTCCTTGTTTTTCGTTCCTTTATGATCGACAAAGATTAGTTGTAAACAGATGCAGTGTTTTCTAACAAGTTTCCTTCTTTTTTCGCACCTGTATTTGCATTTTGTCCCTATTTGGGGGACTGGGCCGAGCCCGGCAGCAGTGCAACGCCGGGACGACCCTTGGGAAGTCGGAGCAAGCCCCGAGTCTTCCCTAGGTTCCAAAAATCATATAACCTTTATTACACTCATTCGAGTGTATACCGTAGGTTAATACGATAAGAACAGATACTACACTTTGATCTTAGCTAATAAGCCGAAGAAGCGATGCAGTGGGAATGTGTTGTGGGGGTAGGGGAAACGTGTGTACCGACAAAAACCGGGCTCGCGAGGTTTCGGGAAGTTTGTGTTATTTACTCACCTGAAGAGCGAATTCAAAAACTTGCGGCCATCCCCTTCCGAATGCTGCCATATTCGTGAAGAACAGTCTATCTGGGCCGACTACTGTAAGATCCTGAAGACTAGTAAACGAAGAGTCACAGATTGCCTTCCGATGATTCAATTTCTGATTGTCCACTTGGAAAAAGTGAATACACTGCTTATCAGGATGCGCGTTTATCACGTAGAGAAGAACTCGGCCATTAGAAGAGGAGAAAGAGTCGATTCCAGTGGGGGCGAAGAGGGTCTGGAAAATGGAAAATATTAGTTTTATAGACTCTTGGAGTTATTTTTCATGAAATACCTCATCAAACCCATTCCAATTGATAGTCATCTCCACCAAATCATACATTTCCTGCGGGTTCTGTCCATTTGTTCGATTTGTGTTGTAATAGGCGATGCCGGTTTTTGTGGTCAGATTGTGGGCTTTTCCGTACCCAAAAGTGATGTAAACTCGTTTCTGGGAGTCTACAAATGCAAGACCGGATGTTCCTTTGTCTAAAACAACAAAAACATTGTGAAAAATCAAATAAAAAGGGGAAAAATTGCATTTTTTGGTGAACTCACATTGTTCCGTCAACACTCGACATGGTCCGGGGGTGTGATTGTAGACGCGTTTGTTTAGGTCTAGGACTAATCTGCAACGTTGAAATTGTTTTTAACTAATAGCAAATTTTTCGTAGATTATTTCGTTAGTTGACTGTTTTTCGAAATCTTTCATGGTTTTTGAGATAACGCCTGATTTGTGCTAGCATTCAAAAATTTTTGGTAAGGCTTCACGTTTTAAGCTATAACTCAAGAACCATTAAAGATTAAAAAAAGTTGTCAACTAACAAAATGTAGCGCTTAAAAAGGGCTTCATTTTATTAGTTGACAACTTTTTGCTATCTCCTACAGTAACCAAGATATCAACTGATTTGAAGGCGGCACTTAGCGCGGTGTCTCGCGCACGTTTCGCTTCGTAACTCAAAAACTAAAAGAGATATTTGAAAACTGTCAACTGGAAAAATGCTTGAAATTTTATGATCTATCAATTAATAAACATTTCAATTACCAGAGAATACAAGAAAACTCACAAAACTCTAAGAATAAAGCATGAAACCATGGCGAATAACACCCAAAACACGAAGCGATGCATGAAGTGGAGGAATGGTGATTCGCCCATTTCTAGGCCTGTAAGCGATGGAAATGGGTTTAGAAATGTTGAGTGAAGACAGAAATTGACAAATTCAGTAAAAAAAAACTTGGAAAACAAGAAAACAGAAACACCAAAAATCTCAAAATTCCGTTTCAAATTTTTCAAGCGATTTCGCTCAAAAACGGTTTCGGTGAAGTCCAAAAGGGTCTTCAAAGGTTCTCAATGTCCAGTGAGTGGCCCTTAGAAACAGGACCCCCTCGGGGTCCATTCTTCCGGGAGACAGATGTGACGAGAGAGTACTAAAAAGTGAGAGGGTGCAGACACACCGAGAAGCCTTCGCGTTTTCTCTAATTCTCCTCGTTTTGAATGTTTGAAACCACTGAATATTTAACTAACTGAATGAGTGAGCTTTGTCGTGTTTCCCGGCCACTCGAGAGAAGGGGGAGAGAAAGGGAAATGCCAATTAGCTCTGAATTAACAATTATCCGCGTCGCGGGGCTTCTGGCGAGGAGCATATGGAGGAGAGGGGCAGGTGTTTGACACCTTAATGCGTTTTTCACCTGTTTATGTATAAATTTCATCGAAAAATCGGAGAATTTAGAGGTTTTACGAGGGATTTTGAAATTTTTTGCTCAAATTTTTTCAAATCACCGCGCTTTTTTGTTATCAATGGAGCGCACTTGCAGCACTTCATTTTTTAAATTTTATTTTTCGGAATTCTCAATTTTTCAATTTTTCCTTGTTTCTTGGCTATTTTTCGCCCATTTACAGTGTTTTCTAGCTCAAATTTTGCAGAAAATTCAATTATCCACCTTTTAAAACCTAAATTTCAACCATAAACTCGTTGTTTTCACACAATTTTTCCAATTTCAGCGAATTTCCGTTTTCGCCCACAACCTCGAAACCGCATGCAGCGGGTCTCGATTCGGATCTCAAATAGCTGGTTTAGGATAGGAAAAGTGAGTTTTTATTTGAAAATTGCGAGTTCCGCGGTCCAACCACCCAAAAAGTACAACTCTTGTTGATTTGCCACCCAATTGGCCAAAAATGCAAATTTTCCCGATCAAAACTTGAGATTATCGTATTCTCACTATAATTCTGGCATAATTTCAAAGTTTCAGTGGTCAATAAATCTATAATCCCCGAATTTTCCCTATGGTTTCTGTTTATCACTTCGCTTCCGTTAGGTGTCGAATTCCGCGATTCTCGTCATGAAATGTTTAGATTTTAGGTCATTTCGTGTCGGAAATGTTAGTAATCTGATATCTAAGTGGGCGGGAACGATGAGAAGCGCACCTGAAGCTAGAAGTCTTTCGCAATTTGATGATTTCTGGATGATTTGTTTAGATTTTGAAGTTCTCTGTGAATTTGCATCATTTTCGTAATTTCTGGGCAAAATCTCTTGTTACCAAGGGAATTTGAGGCTTATATTCCCTAAAAACGTCGTAAATTTCATTGTTTTCTAGTGATTTGAACGTCTGAACATTTTCGTGCTCTTATCGCCTAAAACTGATAAAAAACTGAACACAACACGGAAATGTTTAGAGTTGAGTTGTTTGCTATTGAATAGAATAGCATACGTCGCATACGATTACACAAACAGTTTCTGATTGTTACGAGACACCAGAAAAAAACCATTTAGTGTCAGTTTCCCACAAATTTTTCCAAAAAATTTGAATCGTCGAGAAAAAATCTGCATTTTTTTTCACTGCATATTTCTCGTGTTTTCCGGTCTCTAGCCCTCCCTGAATTCTTGTTTTTGTATTTCGCTGAGCTCCTCGTCATTCTCGTCTCGTTATCCTGCTTAGCCACAGCACAGCTCGCCAAAAAAACCAAAAAAATTTTTTTTTTGGAAATTTTTTTTTCAAAAAATTTTCGAAGTTTGGTTTTTGGAGTTTTTTGTTTTCAGACTGTTTTTTTTTTATTTTTAACAAAAGAATGTTGAAAAGAAAGGTCTAGAAACTTGGAATAGTCGGTTTACACGAAATTTTTAATTTTGAAAAAAAATTTTCGAAAATTTTTTTTCAAAAATTTTTTTTTGAAAATTTTCAAAATCAGTTTTTCGGTGTTTTCTTGTTTCTGATAGTTTCATACCAGCTCCTGCTCCTTCCATCCCACGTGTTTGTCACTGTTCTCTCTCCATCTGCGTCTCTATTTCTCTCGTAGACAGCAGACAGTCGGAGTCGGACTCTTTGTAAATAGAGAAGAGCCACGGGGCAAATCAGAATGCAATTCTATGAATTCTTCGAGTTTTTTCTTGTTTTCCGGATCTCCGGATCTCTGCGGCATCGCCCACGTGGAAAAATGAAGTGAAAAGCACGTTTGATCTCAGCCGACTGCTCTTGCTCGATGGCACGATCCTTTTTATTGAAAAATTCTGCGGAAAATTGAAAAATTCTGTATAAAAAGGCTTCGAGCTAGCTTTTTTCACAGTTCCAGTCGTTTTTTCGAATTCCAATCAGTCGTTTTACGAGTTTTATCACTGATTTCCTTATCAGTAACTTTTGAACATGTGACTGTACAAAATGTATCAAGATTATAGTTTTAAGGATCATTAGGTACATTTTGAATCGCTGAATAGAGCCAGAGATATTTTTTTCTGTTTTTTGTGGTTAGTCACTTCTTTTTTTTTGCTTTTCCTTTCCTTCTTCTCGTTTTTGCTCGCCATGGTAACGTTCCGACTTCGAGCTATTCAGCCTCTTCTCGTTTTTTTTGCTATTCTCTCTTCGTTTACTATCAAAGATCAATTTCCCCGCCTTTCCGATGACCTTGTAGCCCAAAACGCAAAAACGAACTTTAGCAGAGGAAAAGATATCTTTGATAAGTGTGATAATCATCATCTTCCCCTCCATTCCCCCTTTCCCCAGTTATCAATGATAATTCCTTCTCACCCATTCCAATCGAAACTAATCGCTAAAACAATGTTTTCAACTTTTCAGGTTCAAAAATGTCGGCAACGATCGGAATGGCGGCGTGTGCCGTCTCATCCGTTTTCTTCGGATCCATGTTCGTTCCCATCAAATCGCATGATACTCGGGATGGTAAGTGGCTGTTTTGAAGTGATTTCTAGCGATTTGAGCCCTTTTTCAACTGTTTTCGTTTCAGGAATCTTCGCCCAATGGATGATGTCCATAGCGATCCTCCTCGTCGGATTCGTCGTGTTCGCCTACACCGGCTTCGGCGGTTTCTACCCGTTGGCGATGCTCGGAGGAGCTTCTTGGTGTATAGGTGAGTAAATTTGCACTGGAACTTTTTCTAACCCCTGCCAAGTGTTTCAGGAAACGCCACCGCCATCCCGATCATCAACCGTCTCGGTCTCGCCGTCTCGATTCTCATCTGGAACACCACCAACTGTCTCACCGGATGGGCTGGCGGTCGTTTCGGACTGTTTGGAATGAAAGCCTCAGTGCCGGCAAGCCCCCTTCTCAACTACATCGGTCTCATTTGCGTGGTAATCGGAGGATCTCTCTTCGCACAGGTACGATCGGAGCCAGTGGCAGCGAGAAAGTCGAGTAGGACGTCGTTCGATTTGGAGAATTTGAATGAGGAGGAGAAGAAGGCATTGAAGACTGGAGATTCGTCGGAAGACACTGAAGATGTTGAGGTGTTGAAGCCGACGAAGGATTTGAATTCCGGAGCGCAGAGATTGATGTGAGTGTTCTTAACCCTCCTTTTTTATCTACTTTCATAGAAAAATCCATCGAAAACCCGAAAAACTGCAAAAAACTGTTTTCGTGGCGAAACCACCGTTCAAAATACGCCATGTCCCTTTAAAGTTTCCTGGGTTACTGTAATTTTTTGTGCTACTTCGCATGAATTTGTTGTTTCAGGGCCTTCTTGACGGCTCTCGTCGCCGGAGTCTTCTACGGAATGACATTCGTGCCGGTGATTCACATGATCGACAATCCAAAGCTGTACCCATTCTACCCATCCGACGGCATCTCGTACGTCTTCTCGCACTACATGGGCATCTTTCTCACCTCCACCGTTCTCTTCGTCGCTTATTCGATCTTCAGGTGAGTTTCACAACGAAAAACTATGTGAAAATCTATGAAAACCTCTCGATTTTCCAGGAGAAACAAGCCCTACGCCCCACCAACACTCTTCCTGCCTGGTCTCGCCGCCGGATGTCTCTGGGCCATCGCACAAACCTCGTTCTTCGTCGCCAATCAGAATCTCTCTCAAACCGTCACCTTCCCGATCATCTCTCAAATGCCTGGATGCATCGCAGCGGCCTGGTCCATTTTCTACTACAAGGAGATTCGTGGACGTCGGAATTTCACGTTGCTCGGAGCCGCCATGTCGATTACGATCACTGGAGCCATTCTGGTTGGGCTGTCGAAGACGATCAAGTTTTGATTTGAAACGGTTTTTCCGTGTTTTTCGGTTTTCACCTTATCTGATGATGTGTTTTTGTGTTTTTCTCTGTGATTTCTACCCGGATTGTATCTTGTAACATTATTTATTGATTTTGAATTCATCATAGCATAGTTTATTCAGTCACAATTACACTTATCAAACCCGTTGTCTCTTCTGCTCCGGCTCCCCCTCATCCTGTCCCGGCTCCCTGCGCTTTCTCGCCTCCGCCACCACCTCCATATGCTCCTGTTCACCCATCAAATCCCCACACATCATTGCCTCCATCTCCCGCTCCCTGCGAGCTGTATCCTCATCGCGAAGCTTCAGCGAGTTGGTGATCGGCGCGTAGAACGCCTCGCGGAGCTTCCGAGCGTAGTCTGGCTCGGCTTCAGTGGCAAGACACGCACTCAGATGCTCGGAAAGTGGAGGATCGTGGGAGGAGGAGGGCATTCCGAGGACGTTGTCTTGAGCGAGAGGCACCACTTGCTCGGGCAGCACACATTGGATCGTGCAGTTCGCCACACGGATTCCTTCGACTTGGCGATGCGTCTTCGACACGTGGAACACCATGACAGACACGAACACGTAGTACGGACGGAATTGGTAGTCGTCGGAGCACACTTCGAATGGCATGAAACGGCCTTTTACTGAAAAGAATGAAGGTTGGAGGGGTTAGATGGTTTTTGTATAGGGGGGTCTCAGGAAATCGGTTGTAACTCAAGAATGGGGTTAGATAAGAAAAAGTTGTCAACTAAGGAATTGTAGCCCTTTTTGAGTAGATTGTTTTGTTAGTTAACAATTTTCGATAACTTCTATGGTTTTGGAGATGTAGGCGTTTTCTCAAACTCCTGCCTTCACTAGAGAATGGAACATTCAAAAGTGGTGCGTGTTTGATCAACAGTAACTTTTGATAGAGGCTTGATAGCGAAAAGTTGTCAACTAGTGAAATGTAGCCTTTTTTAAGTAGATCATTTTGTTAGTTGACAACTTGTTGTTATCTATCACGGCTCTTGAGATACAGGTGTTTTCCCAAAGCCCATTTTGCAACTCCCGGCTGAGCGCGCTCAAAAGTGTCGAAGCGCGAGCTACTGTAACTTAAGAACGGGGCTAGATAACAAAAAGTTGTCAACTTGTAAAATGTAGCTCTTTTTATGCTCTACAGTTCATTGGTTGACAACTTTTTGAAATCTTTTATGGCTTTTGAGATACAGCTGGTTTCCTAAAGCCCTCCGTGCTGCCCGCGCTTGTAGCAGGGCGCTCAAAAAAAGACGCGGCTTCAATCAACTAACTCCGGATCGAGGATAGGGCGCAAAAAGTTGTTAACTAATAAAATGTAGCCCTTTTAAAGTTTCACGTTTTGTTAGTTGACAACTTTTTGTTATCTATCACCGCTTTTGAGATATAGCTAGTTTCCCAAAGCCCTCCTTGCTGCCTGCGCTTGTAGCAAGGCTCTTAAAAATGGCGCGGATTTCATCAACTATAACTTTTTTTAGAAGTTTGGGAGCAAAAAGTTGTCAACTAATAAAATAAAGTTTTTGATAAGGGCTACATTTTGTTAATTGACAACTTTTCCCTATCCCTTTTAGTTCTCAAGATACCAGCAAAAACACTCACCATCATCATCATTCTGCTTGAACGGAATCGTAATCGTCTTCTTGGAAACGCCATTTCTCGAGTTGTGCACCTCCACACTGATATTCACAAGTCCGTAATCACCCTGTGGACACGCAATCATTCCCCGAAAGATCCATTTCGGACGGATCAGAGACATGATCCAGTTCTGACAGAAGAGCGATGGGTCGAAGCGGAGGACTGGGAGGTTCAGGTTTCCGAAGACGAACACGTTGTTTAGAGGGACTGGAGAAGTGCAATCGGCCGTGTTTTGAAAGGGATGCACGCCGTGAAGGGTCTCGAATGGAACGTCGATGGCTTTGAAGCCGTGGCGGGTTTTGTTGAACTGAAAATATCGAAATTAGAGCAAGTTTTCAACGTTAATATCTTATGACTCAGCAAAGATAACAAAAAGTTGTCAACTAACAAAATGAAGCTCTTTTTAAGCTCTACATTTCATTAGTTAACAACTTTTTTATAAAACTTCTGGTTCTTGAGATACAGCAGTTCTTGTGCGCCACCCCTTCTCTTTACTCACCACAATCTCCTGAAGATCGAATCGAAACTTGTCAGACTTCTTCTGCTGCTCATGTGTGTACATGAATCCGTCGTTTTCCATCTGTTCTTGAAGCCAAGTTTGTGGAGGGAGCTTTGACAATTGATCTGTTTCTCTGGCGTACTCGATCAAGAACCGATCGGTGGCGATGAACGAGGCGAGGCTTTTGTTGGTCTGGAACAAGGTGAGGGTTGGCTTTGAACGGTCATATCTAACGAGAGATGAGAGATAGCAAAAAGTTGTCAACTAGTGAATTGTAGAGCTTAAAAAGGGCTTTATTTTGTTAGTTGAAAACTTTTCAATAGCTCCAATTTCAACAGAGATATGCGCGCTCAAAGTCAGAGCAGTCACTAAAGATTCCCCTCGATGTTCAGACCCCATTTTCAATCGATTTTCCAACCTCTATAGCAAATTTTCTTGTAACTTACAGCTGCCACATCTCGAATCTTCTCATTCTCTATTCCACACAGCATTTTCACGTACTGCACAAGCGTCGCATCGCTCATTTGCGAGACGTCGAACGTTTCGGAGCGGAGCGACTGAAGCGTCAATCCGATGGACATTTTTTGCTGGAAATGAAGGGAAATTAGAGTGTGAATGAGGGAAATGGAGTAAGAATGAGCAAAATGAGTTTAGAGAACGTTGGGAATTCAAAAAAAGACGAGGGAAACGAGATAAGGAAGGGTCGTTAGAGACGCAGAGTGAGGAGGGGGATGGGCGAGGAGAGAGGAGAGACGCAGAGAGTGTGGGAGAGCGGGAAATGGTCCTGGGAGACGGGGTTGGTGTACACTACACCTATTGCGACAGGGACAATGTGAAGAGATGGATTAGCAACCCCCATTAGGAGTCAAATGGACAAAGTGCGAGAGACGCACAATTGATCTACAGGTAGATAGAAAACAATGCTGTTTTTGACCTAAAAATTCTCAGTCATAAATTATTAAAAAAAACATGGTAAATACACCATTAGATAGCAAATTTTCTCGAGTTTAATTTGCTTATTAATTATTTTTTGCTATCTCTGGTGGATCTGTTGGAAAAGTGAAAAAAGTTAGACTAGTGCATGGAGAGCGCGCCCAACTCTGTGTTGCCTACACGCGAAACGTTATAACTCAAGAACTATAAAAGATAGCTAAAAGTTGTTAACTACACAAATATAAAACAAAATCAGAACTACATTTTGTTAGTTAACAACTTTTTGCTATCTCTGATTCTAACTGAGATATAAGGCTTCAAAGTTCTTACTACCTTGCAAAAAGATGGAAAGTTTCGCTACCCAGATATTGCGAAATTTCAAAGCGCAGATAACCAAAAACGCTAGCCTAGCAACCTTTAACTGTACAAAACCCCTAAACACAACAAAAATTCGATAACAAACCCTAAAAACGCAAGAAAAGTGACGACAATGAGAGGAGAGGTGGACTGGCCAACGAGAACAGGAGAACAACACCTGTGCACTGCGAGAGAGTGTGTGGTGCGGAGAGACAAAGAAAACGGGTACAACAACGTTCTGGAAGACATTACACTGTTCAATGTGTCGTCTACTCAATTGAGGTAATTTTTGATTGGTAAATATCTTGTAAATCTACATGAGAAATGTCGTGGTGAGACCCGAGACCCGACACCCAAATTCAAAGAAGGGCGATTTTCTTTGCATTATAACTTTTGAAACATTAGAGATATTAAAAAGTTGTCAACTGCAAAAATGTAGAACAAAACAAGAGCTACAATTTATTAGTTAAAAACTTTTTGCTAGCTTTGATTCTCGCCAAGATACAACAAGTTTTCTCTCTGCACTCCCTAAAATTAGCCGCTATCGAAGTGACCTGGGATCCAAGGGGATTTTCCGTGAAAATCAACAGCAAATGTACAATATTTTGTGGTAAATACTTTATTACTGTTTTGATATCATGGAAAACACAAAAAACCTTGTGAAAATATGTGAAAATACGATTTTCAGTGGAAAATACAAAAGTGGGGGAATTTGCTGAAGATATTAGTAAAGCGACCAATGAGAGATATTGGAAGTCGTGGAAAGTTGGATTATGATCTGTTTTTTAGGAATCTCAAGGTACTGTAGACACAGTACACTTAGGCAATGGTCATTTGAGTTGGCTTGCGGAAGAAGCAGTACCAGATGGCGTGGATGTAGGACGGGATCATGAAGAAGAAGACGAGGATCAGCGAGATGAACACGTGCATGTTGCACTCGTTGGCGTGCACTGCCACCGCCGCTGGCTGGAAGTTGATTTTGATAATGTCAACTTGTGGATAATGAAATTTGGATCTGTTTTTCAGTTGAGAACTTTTCAATATCTCGTTTGGTTCTTGAGTTACAAGCCATTGAAAATGAGCAGAATCCAGAATAGATACGCTTAATTTGTTTCTTGATATCTTGAGAACGGTAAAAGATAGCAAAAAGTTGACAACTAATAAAATGTAGCTCTTGTTATAAACTTTATTTTGTTAGTTGACAATTTTTTATCATCTTTCATGCAAAGCGAGATATTGACTGCTTAGTGTGCGCGACGCGGCGCTTACGTCACCAACCCGCATGAACAGCCTTACAGCTTTGCTCATAACGCAAGAACCAAAGCAGTTGTCAACTAACAAAATGTAGCCCTTATTACAAGCTTCATTTTGTTAGTTGACAACTTTTCAATACCTTATATTCTAAACGAGATACAAGCCCTCAAAGTATGACTACATTCAGAAAACACTCTATAACTCCAGAACCAAGCAAGATAGCGATAATCGGTCAACTAACAACTAGATCAGCTTCTTATTTTCTAGTTTCTAGTGCTCATCACTAACCGGAAAGACAACAATGAGCACGACGAGCAAGACAGTCTTGATAAGATCGTCACGGCGGTTCGACTCAACGACGAACACACGGCCCTCCTCGGCGTCGGCTGGGACGTTGGCTGCCATCTTCTCCTCGGCCATTTTGGGTTTTTTTTGGTGGTTTGAAGGGAAAGTTCTGTAATTTTAACGTTGCTGAGACAAGTAAGTGAATTTGCAGTGCAAAAAACAAAGATTCCGGAAGAAAAACGACTGAAAACAAGGGGATAAGAGTTGCGGAAGTTTTGGGTCAACAGTTACTTTGAGGCCAACTTTGAAGAGCTGTAACTTGGCTCAAATTGCTTCTTATTAGCTAAATTTTTGTTATCATCTAGGAAAAGGTATAAAAAATATGTGGACAAAATTTTAGCTCAATACGCAAAAATTTAGATGAAGTACGTCATCTGAAACCAATGCTCATAATGAGAAGAATTGAAGTTGGTAAGAAGAATTTTGAAATAGTGTAGCTTTTTTCATGTTATACCTAGCAAATCAAATTTTCTACTGCTTATTTGTGAACTATTCGACCCTAACATATCCAAAATTCAGCTAAAACAAAGCGTTTCTAGCCAAGTTACACCTTGTTGAAGTCAGTCTACCAAAATTTCTGCACTCTGAAACCTCGCAAAAAGAGCAAAATAGAGCTTCATCCGCCCCGAGGAGGGGATAACGAGGAAAGCGGCTTTGTCAGTGATTTGTGTCGGTTTCCATAGTGATATGGTGAGATCACGGGCTAAGGACACGGCTCCGAGAGCTGAGCACCACCTCCAAATCCCTTTCTATTATTAGAGAATGGAGAACGAGAGATTGAAAGAGTATAGGGAAAGGAGAGGCTCGGAGAATAGGGATTTGCTGAGGGAAAAGGGGATTTGTTTCAGAGAATGGCAATGGGAAAGGGAAGAGGAGGTTGATGGAGATATGGGACAGCAAAATGATTGTGTTCAAATGGAAGAAGATAAGAGAAATCAAGAAGAAAAAGACAAATTGAGATTTTAATATGGGCTTCACAACTTTGTCTATAACTTGAAAATCATTAAAGGTATTGAAAAGTTGTCAACTAACAAAATGTAGCTCATAAAAAAGGCTACATTTTGTTAGTTAACAACTTTTTGCCATATTTTATGCAAAGCGAGATATTGATTGATTAGTGGAAGCGGCGCGGCGTCCACATCACTAACGCGTCAGTACAGCCTTACAGTTTTGCTTATAACTTAAGAACCAGCAGAGACAGCAAAAAGTTGTCAATTAACAAAATATAAACCTAAACAAGGGCTACATTTTGTTAGTAAACAACTTTTTGCTATTTCTTATGCAAAGCGAGATATTGATTGAAATGTGGGCGCCACCATTTCGCTACAACGCAAAAAAGGCGGTGGCTTTGCAATCGACCAAAAGCCGAAAATTTTGAATGTTTTGATGTTCAACGTGCAGTTTTTGATCAATACAATACAAAAACATGTTCTGCTATACATATTCTGCATTGAAAAGTTGCCAAAAGAGCGAGCGAGCGGAAAGGGTCGGTGACACCTGTGATGATCGTGTGACATTCTCTTCGTTTTCACTGCTATTATTCCATTTTCCATTTCGAAAAATAGGAATAGACATAAAAATAGAAAAGAAAGAGAGAAATTCAAACTGGGGTTGAATTGGATATTTATGTATGTCTGTGGGAGAATGACTGACAGGTGGGGAACGAGAGGGGACAGGGTGTCAACTTTGCACTGACTTTCTTTGAAGTGATGTAACTCATCGGAAACTGCGCGTTTTGAGTTGAAATTTTGAACACAAAATGATGAAACCTTTGACTATAACTTGGCAAAGTTTCAATTCAAATAAAAATTTTTGAACAGAGTTATGCTCTGTTGAAAATACGCTACATTGCACTACTAGCTAGCCTTCAAAAGTACACGTTGCCAGCTAAAAATATCGTTTTTCTGATGTTAGCTAACATAAAACACGGTTGAAAAAGAAAGAATCGGGCATTTTGAAACGTTTTCCTTCCTCTTTTCTCTCTTCTTTCATCGTTTTTCATCTTTTGCAGGTGGTGAACACAAAGACAAACGATGAACGATCAGAGACAAACAAAAGGGGAAAAGGAAGCTTCAAGAACATTGAAATTGATGAAAATGATTGTGAAATTGATAGAAATACTGTTTTGAATCAATCAGACGCTTTGTTTTTCAAAAAAAAAGTCATGTGCTGTTTTGGTCATGCGCTCCTCTCTCCGGGGGGGTGAGTTGGCAAGGTAAACAAAACAGGCTTGCAGAAAACAGTTGGTATCTCAAAAACTAAAAGAGATCTTAAAAAACTGTTAACTACAAAAATGTTAAGCAGAAAACGGGCTACATTTTGTTAGTTAATAACTTTTTGCTAGCTTTTAGGCGAAAAAAGTTATGAAACAAAGAAAAACGCCTATTCTCAGATTGCGCTCTATAACGAGAAGGAAGGAGTATTTCGAAACATTACATTGCCTAGAACTTTCTCAAAAGACAAGACACCAACCCAGAATACGAATGACTACTCTCTCGCTATGCAAATGGCCTCCGAAACTGACCTCTCCTTCCGACAAGGCCGCCATTTCGAAACCTTCTCGGATGACTCACCTTTCCTTCTCTCGTCAGTACACTCTCTCTCAGACTGTCTGTCAACAAGCGAGTGAAATGAAATGGGGTCAGAGCATTCGGCGCGGCTAATTGTAAGAGTACTGTTCTCACAATGGGAATCACAATGGAAACGAAAAGTAGGTGGTCAAACAGGCAGTGAAGTGTGTATACGTGGTTTGTATACTAATTGTACAATACTAGAGAAGCATAGAAACACGGTGAAATATAAAGAGAACATTACTGAACATTACGAAATAGTAATGCAACTGGGTTGCGGCCAGCGGCCGCAACTGGACGACAGGTGTTGTCCACCTGCGCACACAATCCTCCATGACAACAGAGCGGCCTTGACCAAAACAACGCGAGCCCGGTTTTTGTCGGTACACACGTTTCCCCTACCCCCACAGCGCATTCCCACTGCATCGCTTCTTCGGCTTATTAGCTAAGATCAAAGTGTAGTATCTGTTCTTATCGTATTAACCTACGGTATACACTCGAATGAGTGTAATAAAGGTTACATGATTTTTGGAACCTAGGGAAGACTCGGGGCTTGCTCCGACTTCCCAAGGGTCGTCCCGGCGTTGCACTGCTGCCGGGCTCGGCCCAGTCCCCAAAAAGGGACAAAAATACAATTAGAAGTGCGAAAAGGGAAAGAATCTTATACTACATCTCTTCTATCTCGATCATAAACGAACGGAAGACAAGGAATATGATGAAGAAATATTAGAAAGTCAATACAAAACCATAAAACATCCGTTTGCGCCTCATTCATTATAAGGGCTCGCTGAACTGAATGAAGACATAGATTTCCTAATGTTTACAGACCTCGTTTATGTTGAAGAACACATTTACAACCCCTCCAGCTAGTAAATATAGATTTTCTAACATTTCCCAAGTCAAAAATGCAATTCAAAGACGATTTTTCTCTAACTCCCCACTTTTCTCTGCGCCCTCTCGCTCTCTCGCCCACACTCCCTACGCCGGCGCGCGGAACCCGCGAGATGTCGGCTGCTTCCTCCCCTCACCTCCACTGACAGCGCCACCAACTTTGAGACCATACTATACAGAATCATTTCTGCAGTATGTATCTCGTAATTCCCCTCAAATTGGTAGAAATGCCAACTGCGATGAACGGGAGACGGGCGGGCCGCGAGCGTGAAGCAGCTCTTCGGAGCTTGATGACCGCACGGAGCCGATCTTTTTTGGAGCCGTAGTGGCCTGCTCTTCTGAGCAGTTATAATTGCATTGGGACCATCGGAAGCTTTATTGTCGATAAGAGTTCATTTCTCGTCCTCCTCTTCCTCTCCATCAGCCTTGATCGTCTTCCTTCTCTGTCTCGTCAACGGACGTTCCTTGCACAGCGACAATGGTCTCTTGACGTTGTTGCGTTGGAAGTACAGGTTGCACGCACTGAAAATCGAATTTGAAGGGAGTTTTCCGACCAATACTCACTTGCACTCCAACTTTCCCTCCTCATTCTTGCGCCAGAGAGTCGTAGTTCCAGTGGCACAATGCGAGCAAACGACGCCCGAACGAGCGACCTGCGGCTTGCGACTGCGTCGAGATCCCTTCGATTTCGCCTCTTTCGCCTCCTTGACAGGTCCCCCACCAGCTGGAGGGTTCGGGATGAAGTAGGCGGAGAGATCGTCGGGAAGAGGAGCCATTTGGAAGAGTTGCTGACCGGCGGGCACTGCGATGAACTGTTGTTGGGGCAGGAACTGCTGGAATTGCTGCAGTTGGTCCATTGGGATCAGTTGGGCGGTGGTGTCGGGGACTGGAGGCTGTTGTGGCTGTTGTTGTTGGACGATCCATTGGGGGATGTAGACGTTCTCGTCGACGTCTTGGGCAAGCGCAAATTGAGGATCGTCGAGGTTTCTGAAAAAAAGACTAATTTCATCTTTCTTGATGTTTATAAATAGAATTTGACACGCTGATCTCGAATCTGCACTTTGTTTTTGCAAAATGCGTATTTTTGAGCCCTCAAAGTGTCGAAAAAGCCCAAAATCGGCGGTTTGAGGACTCATTTGAAGGGGTTCCTGGTGGTTTCGAAAAAATCCAAATAGTGCAAACCATATTTTTTAACTTGTACTATCAAATCTGGTAAAATTCTGAAAAATTCTGTGAAAAAAAAATTTTGCAAAAAAAAATTTTTTTCGAAAAAATTTTTGCTGAAAAATGGAAAAAAAATTCTTTTTGGAAATTTTCAGATTCTTATTAGGATTGATAGAAAAAGTTAATATCTATTTTTAACACTATTTGAATTTTCCGAAAACCATCGGAAATCCCTTCAAACTGCTCCTCAAACAGCCGATTTTGATCTTTTTTTGAGAATTTGAGGGGAATTTGAATGGGTTTTCGGTGGTTTTGAGAAGATCCAAATAGTTTTAGAAATAGATTTGACCTTTTACTATCAAATCTGATAAGAATCTAGAAATTCTGAAGAAAAAAAAATTTCAAAAAAATTTTTTTTTGAAAAAAATTTTGGCTGAAAATTGAAAAAAAAAATTTTTTTTTCCGTAATCTTCAAGATTTTTTTAGGATTGATTAAAATAGTTTAGATCTATTTTCAACACCATTTAGATGTTTTGAAAACTACCGGGAACCCCTTCAAAACTTCTTTAGAAAAATTGGATGCCACGCGATTTTTGCCGTGTCCCATTTTCAAATTGTCATCATTTTCTCTGTTCCGATGGTCAAAAGCCTCTTCTCACTACTCAAAAACACCTTCGAAACAATTCGAAACTCACTGGAATAGCTGTTCATCTTCCATTTTCTTCTGATTCTTGGCCCCTCGGCGATGGTGTTGGGAATAACTGCATCTCCGCTCGATTCGCTAATCAGTAAATCCTTATCTGTCAATGACTTTTTTCTTTTTTGCCCGATATGCTCTTTATCTTCACGCCCAAACTGATAAGAAAAAAGAAAAAATGGGGGCGACACGGAGATTTGAAGAATTTTGAAGGGGAATTGATAATCGATGAAAAGAGGTAGAGAAAAAAGAGAGAATATCGGAAATTGAACAAAGCAGATCATGGAGAAAGAGGAAGATCAGATTGTGCAGTGCAGATCGGTGCTTGTTTTGCCTTGTTTTCCGTTTTTTTTCACACCGTTTTTGCCCCCCAAAACGCTCTTCTCGACGGTGATGGTAAGCGGCTCCATGAAGCGGTTACAAAACCTGATAGTTCTTCTGAAACTCAGTGAATTCGTTCGAATCTAAGCCTGAAATCACTTACGTCTTCTTCTCCTTTTTCTTCTCTTTTACCGGGCTCTCCTCCTCCTTTTCTTCTTCGTCCTCTGTTTCTGCATGGTACACCAAATACTCTTGCTCTTTGGGCTTGAAGGACACTGAAAATCGAAAATTTCGTAGAAACTTTCATGCGATTTCCGTCCTGCGCCTTTAAAGTCGGGGTACTGTAGCTAAGTCGGTTTTTCACTGATTTTGTCGGCTTTTTTCGTGATTTCTCCGGGAAATTGTTGGAAAAACAAAGTGTTTCAGGTATTTCTATTGATAATTAACACTTTCAGTCAAAAATCCGCTAAAAATTTGCCGAAAAAACGATAAAATTCAAGAAAAATCGGCGAAACTACAGTACCCCGACTTTAAAGGCGCATGCTTCGAATCGTCGGAAAGTTTGGCGGCGCGCAGCGCGCATCTTTTTTGGTGTTCTTTAGCCAATTTTGCATTCATTTCAAACTTAAAATTCAACATAACGAACCATTATGTCTAATCCCCCAAACTCTATCAAACTGCGACATGTATTCATCTGGATCCAAGTTGTCATATCGGTTTCTTGGAGGAATCAGCAGCTTGTTGGGGATTGGTGAGTAGCAGGAGTAGTGGTAGAGGTATAGGTCCTCCGAGTTTTTGTCTTTTTGACCCTTGACAATGATTGGATCGGACTCAAGGAGGCGTTTTAGCATTGTATGGTGTTGGGAAGAAGTCATCTGGAAGATACGAGGGTTGGAGGTTGGAGAAGTGAATAGAATCTGGTGTAACTGATGAAATGGGAGGCGGGAAACTCGAGCAACACGGTAATTATGAGATAAAGAGCTTAGCGAGGACTCCGGAGGAGTATGGAGCTCTAATTAGCCAGCTAAAGGTAGCAATGTGGAAGATCAGGTTGCAGGAGTAGGCCTAGGTTGTCTTGACAACGGAGGATAAAACAAAGGGGGTTGACTTGACTGAGCTCTTTATCAGCATGCGAGGAGTCGTGTGATCATCTGATATCTTCCCCAATACTTCAATTAGCGAGTAATCATATGACAATGACCAGGGAGTATACTAAACCTAAACAGGATCAAAAGTTCATCTGATTGTGAGCTTATCAGGAGCCAGAACCTTATTGGAGAGACCTCAACCCCAAATGAATAGAGAAAACAGTTGAAAAAAGTGAAAAAGACAAGAGACAGGTGTCAACATTCCCCCTGTACTTTGCAAATGGAATGACCCAACCTCTCTTCTCTCTCTCCCTCGCGCACTTTCCCATAACTTAAACAATTGGAATGTTTTGGGAAAGTGCAAAATAGAAGATGGAAATGTCATGTTTCGCAATGAAATCCAAATGAGAGCAGACCCAGACAATGACACTTTGAACTCAATAGGCACTGTAGCTTTATTCTTCACTTTCAAAAGTTTAGCAGATCCCAGTGTATTGGCAGATCATCGGATAGTAGTAGCCGACGAGCGGTCCATAAGACGGTCCATAAGGCGACATTGTTTCATCGCCTGAAACACGACTATTCAGAGCTTCAGAGTTACTACCTAACTTACTGGTTGACATCACACCAATCACATATCTCCTTCCATCCCATTTCTGCAGATATCCACCACCGCTGTCTCCCTTTCTTGCAGCAAACTTTGTACTGTACATCTCGTATTGTCTTCCATAGTCGTAGATTGCATTGATCTGAACATGAGAATCACAGAAAATCGTTCCTCGAAGCACTGAAGAAACCATACCGTCATGTGTCCATAGCGAAGTACACCACCTCCTGAATTGGTATCACCTCGACTGTTGGCTCCGTAAGAATAAAGCTCGACAGGAGAGCCACGCTGACTGCGGGATGTGTCTTCTGAAGTGATATTTGAGTAGTGGTTAGCGTTTCAGAAGAGTACTTGGAACACAAACTGGGTAGGCTGAAACTGAGAAGGAGATGTCTCTCTCGAGCTGTAAGATCATCAAATCTGCCTGACTCCAATGAGAATTGCATCCACCAGCTTCGTAGATCTAAAAGAAGTGGTTGATCGGTATTGTCTATTGTCGAGAGAATACTTACTGTCGTTATTTTCTGCGGAAGACGACTTCCATCCGCCAGCTCAATGTTCAGGTCATAGAAAACACCAGTACGCATTTGATTGAAGTTACTGAAACCAATCAGTTTACGATTTTCGGTGAGCCACATCTTACTCGCAACTATAGAGAGATCCCGCGACAACGGCTGGCAGGTCTTCAATGCAGTGTCGAGCGGTGAGGATGTGTCGAGAGGAGATGATTGTTCCGGAGCAGTATGTAGTAGGTGCTATCAGAACTTTGACAGACCACGGAGCATCATATGCTGACACCGGGATTCCGCCGAAGATGTTTTCTGAACATAGTAGACACGTTTTCCTCTTTACAAAGATTCCCATTTCCTTACTGATATAAGGTTTGGCGCTGTGGTTGGACGGAACACCAATTGATCCATCAATGAAACGCTTCCGACCCACTGAAAACTTCCAATACTATAAGGTACTTGACTTTTTCTCGCTTACAGTTTGGCTGGGTGCCACAGATGCTCTGCAGGTAGTTGTTCTCCGCTGGGTTCAGTTTTTGAGAGCTGGCTGCTCCGAAGAGAGCGAGGAGGAGGATGAACGACAGGTTCATGGTGAAGTGTCGGGAATGACAGGGGTTTGGAAGAAAGGCGATCTTTGAACTTGATGAACAAGGGTGAACTGGTCAACGGAGTGTATCACGTCACTATAGAAACCTTTATTCCCATAAACTTTTGAGTTCAGTATCAATTAGCAAATCCCAGTGAGCCGGCAGATGTCGTTGTAGTAGTACCCGACAAGTGGCCCTTCCGATCTTTCAGCGTCGCCTGTAATGAACAATTCTCAGCTTATACATAATAACTAGGAGTGGTCCATAACATACCTCCTTGCACAACACCGACAACATGAATCCGTCCATTGTAATCCTGTAGAAATCCGCCACCACTGTCGCCCGGTCTAGTCGAGAATTTCTTATCATACACTTGGAATCTACTTCTATTGTAGAAGATTCCAGAAAACTTCATAGTCCCGTATCGCAGTGTGCCGGATCCTTCACCAGAATCCACATCATAGACTGAAACACAAGTTTTATGTATAGTCGTAAAATTTTCTTTTTTCTGTGCTCATTTCTTCTTACCATTCCCACCATAGCTGTAGATGTGGACTTGTTTGCCAATGCGATTCTCTTGAGTGTTTTCTAAACCGTGTTTTGTTATCAAAACAGGACAAGTTGATGACTTACTTGGCACACAAACCGGGAAAGATGTAGCTGTCAGAGGGAGATCAGTGTTCAGTTCGAGAATCAATAAATCAACTTCTAAAGTGGTCTTATACAGACTATCAATGAGGTACAACTGAAATTTTTATCACCGACAGACTTATGTGTCACTCACAGCTACAACGCTTCCAGCGGCTCGCTCTCCATTTGGAAAGTTGACACTCAGGTCCGGGAAAGTTCCAGAATACACTTGACTCGTTGAGTCAGCATGATAAAGAGCACCTTGAAGAATCGACGACTTCCAGGGACTCATCTCTAGACAGTGTCGAGCTGTGAGAACATGTCGACGAGAGATGATCGTCGCGGAGCACTTCATCTGGCCGAAAAACACTCTAACGGACCATGGAGCCTTCGATCCGACAGTCGGAATGCCATTGTAGATGTTTCCTGAAAGAATGCTTTATCGAAGAACACAGAATTCTGATTACTTCTAGTGGAGTTAGAATCAATCAAGGAATCAAGGCTCTTATCCACGAAACGCTTGCTGGGCCCTGAAAAGTCATAGTTTATTAGAATCTTAATCCATTACCTACATCGCGGCTGGGTGCCACAGATTCTCTGCAAGTCGTTGTTCTCCGCTTGGTTCAGTTTTTGAGAGCTGGCTGCTCCGAAGAAGGCGAGGAGGAGGATGAACGACAGGTTCATCGTGAAGTGTCGGGAATAGCAAGGGCTTGGAAGAAGGGCGAAATTTGAACTTGATGAACTTGGATGAACTGGTCAACGGAGTGTATCACGTTACTATAGAACCCTTTATTCACATAAACTTCCAAGTACAGTATCAATCAGCAAATCCCAGTGAGCCGACAGATGTCGTTGTAGTGGTACCCGACAAGTGGACCTTGCGCAGATGTTTCGTCGGCGTTAGATGCCACACCAATAACATGAATACGTCCATTCCATTTCTGCAGGTATCCACCACCACTGTCGCCTGGTCTAGCCGCAAATCGGTTATCATACACTCGGAAGTTTCTTCCATTGTCGAAGATGTTGGAAATCTAAACTTGAACACTGCAGTTTTTCTGGTTCCTAGAGTCTTTGGCATACCGTCATGGCTCCATACCGCAAAACACCAATTCCTTGACCAGAAAATACATAGGCTGAAAGAGCATTGTGAGCCTTTTCAGTACCGAAAACCGCTTACTATTAGATCCATACGCAAAAATAGCGACTCGGGAGTTAGCAAGAGTGTTTTGGATGTTTTCTGAACAGTTTTTCGTTATGAGAACGCAGCAATTTGGTGACTTACTTGGCACACAAACCGGGTAACTTGTAGAGGTCAACGGGATATCGGTGTTCAGCTCGAGAATCAACAAATCAGCTTCATAGGGCTGTTTGTACATACTATCAATGAGATACATCTGAAACTTCTATGTTTCTTGAAACGTAGGGTTACTCACAGTCACAATGCTTCCAGAGGCTCTTGCTCCACTTGAAAGTATAACACTCAATGAAGAGAAGGTTCCAGAATACACTTGATTCGTCGAGTCAGCATGGTAACGAGCTCCTTGAAGAATCCACGACTTTGAGGGATTCACCTCTAGACAGTGTCGAGCTGTGAGAACATGTCGAGGAGAGATAATCGTCCCGGTGCACTTGTTTCCGGCGAAACCAACTCGAACGGACCATGGAGCTCTTGATGCGTCAACCGGAATACCGTTGTAGATGTTTCCTGGAAGGATGACTAATCAAAAGACAAATGATTCAGCTTATGTTTACTTCTAGTAGAGTTTGACTTGGGGCTATCTTTCAGAGAACGCTTCAGATTCGCTGGCTGGGTGCCACAGATGCTCTGAAGGTAGTTGTTCTCCGCTTGGCTCAGTCTTTGAGAGCTGGCTGCTCCGAAAAGAGCGAGGAGAAGGATGAACGACAGGTTCATGGTGAGGTGTCGGGAATGAAAGAAGAAGGGAAACTTTGCCCTTGTGTCCAGAAATTTGCGGGACATGCGGGACAGTTCACGAAGATCGAAAATGATAGTGAGAAGATAACTTTTATGATCAAGAAAATCGGGAAAAAAGTTAGCAAACGCCAGTGTGCACACAAATCTTCCTGTAGTAATCGACAACGATGAACCCAATCAAGGTTCCATAACCGCCAGCTGAGTGAACACCCACCACAGTGGTCCTTCCGTTCACATTCTTCATGTATCCACTGCCACTGTCTCCCTGGAATAAAAGCCGTTGCTCTAATCGTAAGTTTACTTGTAAAACTCACTCCTCTTGTATCAAAGCTTCCTGTCAGGTCTGAAGCACTCATTTTCCCGGTACCATCCAACGAGATGATTTCAAACTCTCCGTATCGTATCACATCTAATCCGTCGCGACTATTGACATCAGCGCCATTGGATCCGTACCCGAAAATGTGGAATGTTGAACCGGGAGTCACATCGGCATGGGATTCTGTAAAACAAGCATTGAATAGAAGCCCTGTTCCTTTCAATGTTGAAACTAACTAGAAATACAAGCTGGGGTTATGGGAATATCGTTGTCCAACACGACGATCAACACATCTTCGCTGTAATGTAAAGCACGACAGCCATTGAGCTCGATCAGCTGAAAATCAAGTAATAAAACCACATCTGATGTGTACTACCGTACCCCTATAACATTAGCCTTTGCAAGAGAACCATCTCGAAGTTTCACAGACATTTGATGGATATTCCCTAGGAACAGCTGATCGCGATCTTCACTGAAAAACACTCTTCTTCCGGTTACAGTTACCATTCCTTACGTGCAACTGACACGGAGGCCAGGCATCATCAATATGTCATACAGTCTTGCATCCATATGAAAACAATGCCGAGCAGTCAGAACATGTCGTGGGGAGATCAGAGTCGCGGAGCACGCATAACTAGGGAAATTCACTTGAACAGCCCATGGAGCTTCCCAATTATCAACTCTCAATCCACCGAAGATGTTTCCTGAAGTCATTTGCTCTACGGAATGTGGCATTTTTTACTCACTACGATTCACATATTCCGGTTCGAGTCCACACGTTTTTCGGAGATTCTCGCTTTCGCGTAGAGTGAGTGAGAAACTGCGCGAAGGGGCTGCTCCAAGAGGAGAGAGGAGGAGGAGAATGAGCCAGGGGTTCATTTAGAGATTGGAATGAAGGAAAAGAGATTTGATGAGGTGGAGATAGTTATCAGTAACTGATAGTGCTATCAGTACAGTTTTAATGACAATTATCTCAAGAGTCTTTGAAGATACCAACTTTTCTATGTGTCACATAAACTGATCCCTTGTTCTTTCCACTCTTTTTTTTCCCACCTGCACTTCACATTTCCCTTGCTCCTACCCTCCTACCCTAAGCCCCGCCCATTTTCCCGCCAACCGGATAACCTTTTCCCCCCGCTACATACGACACATCCGAAATGGGCATTCGGGTGGAAAAAGTTGGCGGCAAAACGGGGGGAATTCTGAAATGAAATGAAATGAAAAGAAAGGCAATTGAATGTGACCGAGCTGCTCGGGGGGGAGATATTCGAGAGTTTATTCGTGTGTGTGTGTGTGCTCCGCGAGCCGTATAAGATTCGACAACGATTATGAGGGTGCATTGGAATGTTCCATGTTCGTACTTTTCGTGTGGACCCCCGCTAACCTTGAAATCCTTCGAAAGATTCATCAAAAATGTCAAGTCATAAATCCTCTCTCTCAATCTCCCCTTCTTTCTCTTTTTCTGCTTTCCTCTGTAATTACGTATTCCATATTTTGAGTTTAGTTCAACTAGTAGCGAGTACATGACATCTTGCCAGTGTATACTTCATATTTTCCATCATGCTCTTTGACCCCCCCCCCCCTCTATTTCTCCTCGGGCATATTCTAATTACCCTTGCAACAACCCGTGCAACCTTATTAGACATCATTCTGACGTCTTTTCATCTTCTATTTTGATTTTGACTTTGATTCTTGATGACATTCTTTCATTTAGCTGCTTTGATTAAGAACGACGGGGGCGTGATTGGATTGTACTAAAAGTAGGGGTACGTCTTGCGGAAACGCGGGTATCTCGGAAACTACAAAAGATATAAAAAAGTTGTCAACTAACAAGTTATTTGTCTTGAAATAAGCTATAATTTTGTAGTTGACAACTTTTTGATTCAACGTTTTTCCTTTGAGATACATTGCTCCAAACATGGCAATTAGATAAGGTTGCATTAGACTGGTGAGCAAAAGTGTCGTGTTGGTCATAGCCTAATTTTCGCTCATTTTTCTTGTCTTTTTGGAATGATTTTGCATTATTTTTGTTTATTTTTGTCATTTTTCAATCTCTAGTACCTAATAACAACTGTTTTTCCCTGCTTTGACTAAGAACGATGGGGTGGACCCGGGGCTTGGTTGGATTGCACTAAAAGTAGGGGTACGTCTCGCGGAAACGCGGGTATCTCAGAAACCATGAGAGATATGAAAAAGTTGTCAACTAACAAGTTGTTTGGCTTAAAATGAGCTATAACTTTGTAGTTAACAACTTTTTGGTCCAATGTTTTCTCTTTGAGATACACTGCTCCAAACATTGTAGTTAGAAAAGGTTGCATTAGACTGGTTAGTACCTGTGTCATTTTGTTCTAGGATAATTTTTCTTGTTTTTCGTGTGTTTTTAATGTTTTCTTGTTAGTTTGTGTCATTGTTTGTCATTTTCTAATTCCCGGCACCCAAAAACAACTGTTTTTCCCGTCTTCCCACAATTTGTTTATTCCTTGTTTATTCCCCACGCCTCCCCTTCTTCGGGCCTTCTTCTTACTCTCTTTTTTGTCATTTTTCTGCTTTTTCTCATTCTAATAAGCATTTTCAACCCTCCCCCACCTCTCTTCTATCACAAATCACTTTGAAAAGGACCACACAAACATTTCTCGAAGTGATATGAGAGCCAACGAGAAGAAGATATCACCCGAGATCTCTTCCCTTCGTCGCTTCATTTTTTCTGCCCCCGTTCCGAGTCGTTGAGAGATAGACGGCGCTCATCTTTGTCATTTTTGCGGTCTTCTCACTTTATATTTATCCAATTTGTATGCGTTTTTACTGGAAAACGCTTGGGTTGACTTGATTGAGGGAGACTCAGTTTGGTTTGGTTGTGCAATGTTTGGGGTGTTCAAAAAACGTTCCAAGTGTATATTTTTGTGAAGATTTGTTGTGTATTGGAAGAAAATATGTATAAGGAGTGTTTTGTTAGTTGAAAACTTTTCCATATCTCTTACCGTAACCCAGATATCATACGTTTCAAATGAAGGGTCATTTAGGCGCAGCGCTGCATTGACCGCATTGTTTAAACAGCTGATACCTCAAGATACATAAAAGCTATCAAAAAGTTGTCAACTAACAAAATGTAGCCCTTAAAAAGAGCTACATTTTGTTAGTTAACAACTTTTTGCTAACTTTTATTCTAATTAAGATATAACTCGATTAGTGACAGCCATTTTAACGCCACGCGCGGTCCCCCCCCCCGTTCCATGGTTTAGTTGGTCAGCTGTTTGTTGCGCCAACTTCTCCCTTTTCTCCCTCTATTCTCTCCTTTTCTTTTTCAGTTGTTTTCTTATAAATACCATGGATTATGGTCCCCCCGCAGAGTTCTCAACTTCCCTCTCGCTCCCCGTGTTTTCTAAATATTTTACAATTTTACACTACTACACAAAGGTGAGAAAAGTGGACACCCACCAGATGGAGTCATGTTTCGTACTAGTTGGAGAGGAGCAGAAAGATCTACCTGACTTGCTTGTTTTGTTTTTAGAGAGCAGTGTTCTTATTTTTGGCAGTTTTCATGAGGTTTTTACAAGTCCGGTTTTTGATGAAAGTTTTGATAACCAAAAAGTTTCAAGGGCTGTATCTCAAGAAATATCATAGATAGCAAAAAGTTGTTAACCAACAAAATAAAGCCCTTTTTACGGACTATAATTTGTTAGTTGACAACTTTTTGATATCTTTTATGGTTCTTGAGATATCAGCAGTTCAAAGTAGCACCCCCCTCTCCACCGCCACTCACCACAAACCCCACAATAACTCTGTCAAAATGTTCTCTACCTGCTCATCTAGCTCACTTGATCCTTTTTCTTTGTTTTTTCATCTCCTCCGTCTTCTATTTATCATGTTTTGCTAAGTTTCTCGACAGATGACAAGGTGTCGAAATACAACACTTTGTCTCGGAGCAGTTGACTGGGGAAAAGGCTGGGGAAGAGTACTTGTCACTTTTTGCAGTGGTTTTTTTGTGGTTTTCTGATAAGTTTTTGACAGAGAATATCTATTACTTAATGGAAATTGTTGTAAAGTAGGTATAGAAAGGTATAGAACAAGAGAAAGAGTCAGAGGAGGGTTACTTATCACTTTGGCGCCGCGCCCGCTAGTAAGCGAGAAGAGGTGCTGTCTAAAACCTTTGATATCTCGAGATGCATAGAAGTTATTAAAAAGTTGTCAATTAACAAAATGTAGTCCATAATGTGGACTTTGTTTTAATAGTTAACAACTTTTTAATATCCCTTATTGTTCCCTAGATATCCATTGATTAGTAGGTGCCATTTTGGCGCAGCGTCCGCCGGTGAGTGAGTAGGGGTGTTGTAGAGAACCGTTCATATCTCAAAATTTAAAACAGTTATCTAAAAATTGTCAACTAACAAAATGTAGTCCGTAAAATGGGCTTTAATTTGTTAGTTAATAACTTTTTGCCATCTTGCACCATAATTTAGATATCAATCAATTAGTGAGTGCCACTTTGACACCGCGCTCGCCAGTGAGCTAGGAGGGGTAATGTCTAAAACCGTTCATATCTCAAGATCCAAAAAGCAATTTGAAAATTGTCAACTAGCAAAATGTACTCCATAAAATGAGGTACATTTTGTTAGTTAACAACTTTTTGCTCCCTTTACTCCTTCTTGAGATACAGCCCTTGAAACCTCAGGTGGTTCTAATCATTGATGCCGCAAGCCATCGGCAAGCCAAGAGCTCGCTCGAACCCCTAAAAACTAGCTGCACTTCATGATCATCATCAAAAACTCATCATCATCTCCCATCTCCTCCTTCCCAACTTTTATTTTATTCCGTTTTTATAGTTTCTCCGCAACTCCATCCCCCTCCTTCCTTCCTTCCCATCACATGCTCCCCACCCAAAAAAACCATCGGCTCCTCCGCCAACTGACACCTTGTTCCTTTGACAAAAAAAATTTCGGCAAATGCGAAAAATTCTTTGAAATCTATATATTTATGTGATTTGCGAAAAGAGGGGCTGTGTATAGGCGATTCGTTTTGAAAAATGTGGGAGGGACCTAAAGCCAGTGGACTCAAAGCACAGAGGCGTTTAGTAGTCGGCGATATAGGTTATGGGATTAGTGAAGGAGGGGAGGTTTAAGCCGAAGGGCTTTTAGCCAATTATTACGTACCTTATAGTTTGTAATTGATAGGATTTTCGTTATTGGATCTTGCAAATTGGGACCTAGAAGCCTTGGCAGGGTCCCTTTGCCCAAGTTTCATTTCGCACCATTTTCTAGCTGTCCAAACATTCTCATTTTCCCTATTCTGAAACTGCGTTTAATATCAATTGATAGAAGTATTGTTTATCTACATTTTGTTAGTTAACAACTTTTTGCTATCTCTTTTGGTTTTTGAGATATTTCTTGTTCATCCCTGCTGACCCGTGGGCGCCGCGCCGCATTGTGCCCATTGAATTTTACAAATCCTTTGATATCTGGGTTACTGTAGCAGATAGCAACAAGTTGTTAACTAACAAAATATAGATCTAAACAAGGGCTACAAATTGTTAGTTGACAACTTTTTGCTATCTTCATTGGTTTTTGAGATATCCCTCGTCCACCCCTGCTGATGTGGGTACCGCGTTGCGAAAAGTGTAGAGCTTGTTACAAATTCCTTGATATCTGGGTTACTGTAACAAATAGCAAAAAGTTGTCAATTAACAATTTGTAGATCTAAACAACTAGGGAAGTTCCTTCCCAAGCCCTTCGGCAGTAGGGTAGGTGCTTCTCCCCAAATTATGCTTCTGTAGAAGAACGGGTATTCATTCTAATTATTGCTAAAATTGGAGTGAAGACATTCGCTTCGCGGGGTAGGGAGCTAACGCTCCCCGGCCCCTTCGGGGCTTATGTTATAAGATGTAGTCCTCTTTTCGAAACAAACCACTCTCAGTTCAGTTGAAGTCAAAAACAGTGAAACCGAATTGGTGGCGGGTGCGGGCTTGATAAGTGTAGGGGCTGCGCCCCCAGCCGGTTGGATTCCGTTTAGTTATGTATGTTTTTGAAATCAGAAAAATGAGAGTTATCGATTGATACTTTGAACCGCCAAAAAGAGTGAAAATTAGGACTTTTAGGACCTCTTGAAGATATCACCTTTATTACACTCATTCGAGTGTAGACCGTAGGTTAATACGATAAGAATCGATACTACACTTTGATTTTTTCGAATTGGGTAATTGAACCGGCCACGTTATTTAGAGAAAAACATGCGGCCGACACCGAGAAAGGACGGCGATGTTTCGCTTTGCATGCGGGCCCGCTATGTGTTCCATGAATTTTGACGTGCCCTCGAGAAATTGAGCATAACTTTGCTCACAAGCGTCCTCATGAAATTTTAAGCACAGTTTTGGAATCTGCACGTTTTTTCGTCTACTCAAAGTTGTTTCCAACCAATTTTTGTAAACCATCGAGGAGTTATTGAGGTGAAATGAAGCGTAACGCAAAAAACTAAAAATGTTTGACACATTTTTGACGTATTCGGGTCGCCAAATCATAGAAAAACGGTGGCGATTGTGATTTTACGGAGGGGGCAGACTAGGATGTCTTCGACATCCTAGCGTCCCCCGGC
>LR538084.1:236704-298089 GCA_900883565.2 Caenorhabditis panamensis | reverse complement strand
AGAAATGGAGCGAGTATCTCGAGTTCTAGCTATGTGACGTAAGCTTTTGGGAGTAATTTCACTTTTGCAAAGCTTGATTTTCAGTGTCATTTTCAGTGTCAACGGACACTTCCTCCATGCATCGCCGTCGCCAACACGAATCTGTTGATGAGGATCAGAGAACCGGGTGAGATGTAGAGGGTGAGAGCAGGTGGAGAGAATTATGAGCTGAAATCGCGCACGTTTTGATTCGCGCTAGAACGGGAGATCTGAGTGTGCAGGAAGAAGGGAGAAGACCAGGCTGGGCGTGGAAAGACGAGTTGGCAGGAGAGAAACCTGTCACACTCTCATGACACATCCAGCTGGGCCAGGGGACTCGTCCTTCTATCAGCTGTCCAGGTACGGATCCCATTGAACTGAACACTTAGGTATCGCGCTTCTTCCTCTCTAACATGAAATTGCGCTATCAGCTCCAACTCTGACCAGTTGTACCACCCTCTACTTCTCTCCCTGGCCTCTCCCCTCTTGTCGGATCTCCATGGGAGCATTGCTCGAAGAACACTGATAACATAGGCTTTAATTCCCTCTTGCTCTTCATCTTTTTCTCGTTCCATGTTTTGTTTTTCATTGTTTTTTGTTCTGATTAGGTTCTGTATTTTCTTTCTGGGAAGTCCTCTTCTTCCTCTGCTTCCCGGATGGTTTATGACCTATTGGTGAGTCACCGTTTGCGCCACACCCGCCTCGTAAGATATTTGTCGAGTAATTATCAAGAATGTTAAGGTAAAGTGATGTAGTGATGATGTACACTATGGACCCGTACTCTCGAAAAAACGAAGCCAAACGAGGCTTCATACTCATGAGCAATCTTGTAGAAAAAAACTGTTTCAATTATTATACACAACTAAAAGCCTCCAAGGTGAATTTCGAAGATATTCTAGAATGGCGAACTTGTGCTATGGGTCTGAGTAAGATGGCTGTTGTTCGCGCATCTAGGACGCCTCGTTTTTCCGAATGTTTTTGGCTTCTGAAACTCACGTCTTCCTTTCAGTAGTTACGTCCGCTGAAAAAGAGAAAAATAACGGGAAACAGGAAAAAGAGGACTCACACTTCCCAGAAAGAAAATACAGAACCTAATCGGAACAGAAAAGAATGAAAAATGAAAAATGGAAAGGGAACAAGATAAAGAGAAAGAGGGAATTAAAGCCTATGTTATCAGTGTTCTTCGAGCAATGCTCCCATGGGGATCCGACAAGAGGGGAGAGGCCAGGGAGAGAAGTAGAGGGTGGTACAACTGGTCAGAGTTGGAGCTGATAGCGCAATTTCATGTTAGAGATAGAGAAGCGCGATACCTAAGTGTTCAGTTCAATGGGATCCGTACCTGGACAGCTGATAGAAGGACGAGTCCCCTGGCCCAGCTGGATGTGTCATGAGAGTGTGGCAGGTTTCTCTCCTGCCAACTCGTCTTTCCACGCCCAGCCTGGTCTTCTCCCTTCTTCCTGCACACTTAGATCTCCCGTTCTAGCGCGAATCAAAACGTGCGCGATTTCAGCTCATAATCCCTAATCTAGACGGTTCCCACCTGCTCTCACCCTCTACATCTCACCCGGCTCTCTGATCCTAATCAACAGATTTGTGCTGGCACGGCGATGCATGGAGTCGGTTGATCGATTCAGCTGCTGTTTGTTCAGTTCCTCCCATTTCAAAACTCACGAAGTGAACACAAAACTGGAGCCCTCGCAGCAGCCATCGCGGGATCTACCTTCTTGAGTGCGATCGGTCATTTTGGAGAACATGAAGCTGTGTGCGTTGCAGTAACCAGTGTTATTGCCAGGAGCACTGTACGCCGCAACGGAAGCTCCACTGTGGTCCCAGTCCATCTTGTTCATACGGCAGCATCCTCTGAAAGACACAAATTTTCCCTGAGTTCACTATCGCAGAGTCCAGATGACGTAATGTGGGAAACATTAGAATCCCAAAAGCTCCTATTCACTCACTCGTTCTTATAAGCAGCAGTGAAATAGAAACGATGATTCTGAAAGCATCTATAGAACTCGAGTCCCATGGATTCACTTACAGTGAGTCCATCCTTAGCATCCTGCTATTCTTCCAAAATGGAAATCAGATGATATCTATTCGTATTCATGATAACTCCAATACTAGCACATTTGGCTTTGATGTCATTCACGCTGAACGTCTTGTCACTTCCCTTGACCGAGTTGATACTGAAAAACAAACTTTGCAGAAGTGGAATTCTTTTCTAAATCTTACATCACATAGTTAGAACTTGAAATACTTGCTCCAGTTCTTGTGATCAGAATCGGATAGATCTCACTGTACTTCTTCGCCAAGTAGTACATCTCTGCCTTGGTCATGGGTGGAGTGTACTCGCAGAGTGCCTGATGTGTCTCTCCACCTTCCGGAAGAATCAGAGTCCCTGGCTTGGTGTCATACTTGTACGCAGCGTCTTGCACATAAACCGCAACTTCAACTAGCAACTAGCTGGCAGAAGTGCCATCATCAAACACTGGAGAGATCGAATGTTGAAATTGTGCAAGACTTTGTACCGTGAGGGAAATTGAAATAATTCTTACTGTTTCTCATAATAAAACTGAGGCTGTACATCTTATTATTTAAAGATGCATTTCTGGATAACTGTCCGCGAAAGGAGTATGTAATTGGATTCATGACACTTCTAGTAAAAAACTCTGATAAAGTTGCAGAGCATTCCTCGGTGGTTGTGTTAACCTGAAGTCTTCAGTAGTCGTCCAAAATTCCGAAGGCTTGAACAAATACCTTCATCGCGACCTTATCACCTTGAATGTCACTACCTTTCTTCACTCTTGCCACTTCACCGTTCTCATACAAAATACAGGAATCTGTCATGTTCACACCTCAATAAGCCACCATGCACCAAGAAGATATGTAACAATAATCGGCACACTCATCCCAAGTTGAGTTCTTTTTTTCTTTGGGATAACTCGGAAATTCGGGAGTCCCCAATGCCAGAATCATTGTCATCGAACCCGATCGCTGGATCATTTGAAAAGTGAGAATGATAAACAAAACCAGGATTTTCATCTTGTCAAAGATTCGAATAGGAAGAAAAGTTGAAACTGAAAGAACAAGAGAGTCAAAATTGTTGAATTATGTTGCCTTACACATCCGATTCTGACAAGTTCAAGTGCTTTTTTGACAAGTTTGTGTGATTTTTCGGCTTCACTGATCAAGGAAGCAAAATTTGGTGTCAAAAATTGTGACAAAATCTTGTTTTGTTTTGCTTTTGGATCCTTGCGAATTTCTTGGTTCCAAAACACTTGAAACAAATCATATTTTAAAAAAGCCTGACGAAGAAAAAAAGTCCCCATCTACCAAAAGATTGAACTACACTTGAAAGCGCACAAAAAGCCATAACTCCAGTTGATCCACTGAGCTTTTGAGCTGTCAAAATCTTGTCTACAACACTTCACCCCATTCCACAATGTTTGCTCTTCTATGTCTTCTAAACTCTATCCCTCTGATATCCACAGAACCCTACAAAATGATAATTGTCTGGGGATCCATTGACCTGTCTACTAACTTTTGGTTAACAAAAACTGCAAGTCAATGGGAGGAATGTGTGGATTTGTGCTTTACTACTGATCGATGTGTCGTTGGTTATCAATCAGATGGTTATTGTTATCTTTTCTATGAAGGAGATATCATGAAGATCAAGAAAGAGACGGCGGATAGTGGAATTAAAGTTTCAATGAAGGTGAAAACAGAGGAGGATTGCTCTGCAGAGAGTACTACGTACTTCCCCTACTACACAGATTTCGGCGATGTTGCTGTGTTTGGAAGCTTGGATTTTCAAATCATTGAAAGCGAGGACTCTTATTCTTTTGTTTATGGTATCAATATAATGAGTACTTCCTGCAAAGATTGGCTTGAACGAGTCCCGGAGTGTACAGAGGTTAGTCCAAACCATCTACTACTGCGGTCACTGGAAGTGCACTCGGCGGGTCTCGCCACGAAATCAGTTTTTTGCTTTTTTCTCGTTTCTGAATCAATTTTTTTTGTTTATTCGGATAAAAATGGATAGAGCAAAAGACTTGGAGTCTAGAAATAGCCAATTTGACAAAATTCAGTTAGATTTGCATTGCGTACCCGTTTTTGTAACTTTCCCTCCAAAAACACAAAATCTCAAATTTTTCTATGAAAAAGGGTAATATTTCGGGTCAGATCAACTATTACTAGGCTTCAAATCTTTTGCTCTATCCATTCTCATCTGATAAAACTCAAAAAAGTTGGTCCAAAAACGAGAAAACACCAAAAAACGAGATCGTGGCGAGACCGGTCAAGGGCCACTTTGGGTGACCGCAGTAATATTTCTTCTCCCCTTATCAAGTAATTCCAGTACTGCACTCCCATGATGATGACATTCCAAGCCTCCATCTCCGGTTCCCCTCCACTAACACTTCTCCCGAATGCCGGAACACTTCGAGAATGCATGATCTTATGCTTTGGCATTCCAACATGTTACGCGGTGCAAATGTCCGGGAACAGTTGTCATCAAGTGGGAATCGAGACTTTCAACTCAACGGTGCCAGGTGATAGCTATGTTTCTTTGAAGGTACTTCGGTCTAAAATGTAATACTTTGCGTAAAATGAAAGTTATTTCAGTTGAACTTCCGATCTTCCGATTGTCCAGCAACTTGGCAAAATGCTCTTGACTCGTTTTATGTATGTAACAATAAGTCACCCAATCTTAATAAAAATCCAAAAACATTCAGGAAATCGCCAACTCTGAATACTCACACTTCATAATAACCCCATCAACCGGCAATCCAGTCCCTGGAGCTTATGATATTGAGCTTAGCAAAGCTATCATGGGTGGTGTTGATCAAGTGGAAAGAAAGAGTTGTTCGGATGAAGGAGCGTACACAATAGCGGATGTTCCTGGGTGTTACATGGTAACTTTTCAAGTGCGATCATTTCTATTTTATGGTTTTCAGCTCTTCCTAGACCCCGCGGACTACGAAACAGCGACAACTCGCTGCTCGCAGATTGGAGATATTTTGATGCCGATTCCAGATGAAAATGCGGCGGGGAGAATGATTTCAGCATTCAACAGTGTTTTTTACGAGCAATCCGGGAATGTGAATGTTGGATTGAGGAAAATTGATGGGGTAAGAGTTTCTAGAAGCCACTACAACGAAACTTGAAATTTGAGAATTGGGTTTGGTCAAATGAAAACTTGATCAAGGATCAGACTGGCTTGGTCTGGGCTAAAAACCACCCGAAAGCTAATTTGTAAGATTCCAACTGATAATTCAATCACTAATCAGTATTCAGTGAATGCGCATACTTGGCCTGCAACACCAATGAAATCTTCCCGTACCAATTGAAGTCTTATGAGTGAGTTTTAGGCCACCCCCACTTCGAAGGTGATGTTTCAGTTGTGCTGACCAAGCCGATGGATACATTTGCCACATCCCAGGAAACACTTTTTAGGGTTGTGAATGATGAACAATAAATGTTTCAACGTTTTTTATTCACGAAATCACAAAAATTTATACGGAAACAGAACTCTTGGTGAAAGTATAAACGCCGTCCTCCAATACGATTTTATACATATAACCAAGGAACAGCTGAATCATTGAATCATCTTGAACCCTGTGAAAAAAGATCTTTTCTTACATAATTTCTCGTTGAATCTTGACCAAAAAATGTTTCTGGTGAGTCGAGGCATTCCACTTCATCCGGGTAGGTCTGGAAACATAGTTACAGTAACCCTAAACACTCAATATAACTCGCCATGATAGCCATCCGATCCCCAATCGCCGCACTTCCCGCTGTGGCCTTCGTAACGTTCATGAATCCATAACCAACACATTGTTTCGACCCATCTCCACTTCGATAAACCATCTGACAGTCACTTGAATAAGCACACAGTTGAACACAATTTTCCCATGATGCCGAAACCTCCGAACCCACAACACTACTCGGATCAGGAGTACCGTAGACGATCATAATCTGCAGAGTGTCCTGTGATGAAGTGTTTCCGATCAGGAGTGAAATAAGGGTTGGGAGGGTGAATAGTAGCATGTTTGGAGAAGTGAAAGCGTGAAAAGAGAGAAAGGGCAAAGGCTGGTAGCTAGTGGAGAAACTACTCGTAAATCCATCAGAAAAACGAGGTGTTTTGCTAGATTCTGGAGGGGAAAAGTCATGTGGAATGTTTCGACGGTTTGAAATGGGGAAAAAGCAATTTTTATTTGAAAAAAAAGGAATCTTTGATTCTAGCTATCTATGAATCATTATGTATCATTTCGAGTTGAAAAAAGGGTAAAAAGTTATCATTGGTCCGGTGCATCTAGAGGTTCTCTTTTGAAAAGCGGGGACATGGAACAACTCCATCCAATATTCAAGTTGTCGATTGATTTGATCTGCTCGGCAGTTAGTTCGAAGGAGAAGATTTTGGTGTAGTCTGAAAAACAGATTGGAAAATTTTTCAAAAACCTACACTAATCCCCAAAAAACACTTACCTTCCAAAAACCGATCCACGACTGGAATCGCTCCGTGCTCCAAAACCCATCTCAGCACCACTTGCTCCGTCGATTTCTCCACTTCCTGAGCGATCTTCTGAATCTCCGGATGATCCAGGATACGTCTGGGACTGTTGCCTCCTCCAAATGGGGCGTGGCCAATCACCATGATGTCGTGGGCGTCGCAAAACTCCAAAAGCTCCGGGTTACTGTGTAGGGGGTTGAGTTCGAGTTCCAGCACCTTTGGGGTGACATTTCCTGGTCCCTTTGAGTTCTCCAGTACAAATTGGACTTGTTCTTTTGAGAAATGACACATTCCGATGGCTCCAATTCTTCTCGAGTTCACTTCTTGCTCCAAAAGTCTCCAAGTCTTCAAAATATCCAAATTCTCCACTCCTCCAGGCAATCTATGCAGTTCGTTGTATCGTGGCCACTGTACCAGGAGCAAGTTGATGAAACTGGTATTCAGAGTCTCTTGGATCCATTGAAAGTCCTCGTGAAACTGGGCTTCTGATTTGAATGACGGGAAGATTCGTACAGTGACATGACAATGTTTCCTTCGTATTCCGGAACTGGCAATTTCTGTGAGGACTTGACCAGCTTTCGGAAAGTCCACGTATTCCACGTCAATGTGTCGACAACCGTGTTTCAATGAAGAGAGGATTTCCGCGGCGGAGAGGTGTTGAGTGGAGAGACCGAGACGAGGGATACCGTGCAGTTTTGGGACTTCACAAAGCCTGGTTTTCACGACCTTCTTGTCAAATGGCCATGCTGGAAGAGTCCGAATGGTTGCCTGTGTAGTGTCATTCCATCCATTGATCTCTGACACTTGATCCGGGGTCAATTGGAAGTCGAAAATCGCCAGGGATTCGAGGATTTCGGCTGGAAATGTTTGAAATGTTATCAACTTGTCAAATTATCAAAACAACTCACCAGAAGTGGAAAACTTTGGGAGAATGATGAAGTCGTGTTCGATGTACCAACGGAGGAGCACTTGGAGGGGTGTCTGCAAAATTTTCACTGTTTTACAATTGTTTAGAAAACCCCTACCTTCCCAATCCTGGCCGCGACCATCTGCACTTCCTGACTCTCCAAAGTCCTCGACCCTTTCCCTGGTGTCAGCACTCCAATCAGAATCCCTTTTTGCTGGCAGAACTGTTGAATCTCCAGGTGTATCGTTCCAGGTTCAATGTTGATCTGCAGATAACTCGGCTTGATTCTCGCTTCCTCCCAGAGCCGTTTCAACTGTTCCAAATCGAAATTGGCGACTCCGATCGATCGAATTTTCCCTTGATCCACAGCTTGTTCCATGACTCTCCATGTCTCCAGAAAATCAACATTGGACAGTAAAAACTGTTTTCCATCATTCGGGAACAGTTCGCAAAAATCCACATAGTCTATGTCGTCTCTTTCGTCTGCTTCATGATTTTCTGCAAATCCTTGGGGATAGTGAATGAGCATCATGTCCAGATACTCGACTCGCAGCTCTCGAAGTGCTCTATCAATGGATTCGTGGCAGTTTGTGGTCGAGTGATGCGTGTTCCAAATTTTTGAGGCAATGAAGAGGGAGGAGCGCTGAAAAATAGGGAAAATTAGGTTCAAGTTGGAAAAATTTTTTTTGCAAAAAAATTTGAAAAAATTTCGGTTTCACAAAAATTAAATTGAAAAATTAAGTTTGCCATTACCAATGCATGAGCTTTTGTCTGTTCTGTTTCAAAAAAAAACTTGGAATTTTCCGAAATTTTTTCAGTACGTGACAAGAATCCGGCGACTGAAAAATATTTTTTCCAAAATTTTTTCATTTTTTTTTCTGTGAAAAACTCAAAAATTCTCGGTAAAACGAGCTATTTCTCGGTTTCAAAGCTTTTTTTTCTACTCGTTTTTATTTTTAAAATTTTTTAAAATCTGTCCAAATACAAGAAAAAAAAACAAAAAAAAATGGGAATTGAATTTTTTTTTCTGTTTGAGAAATTTTTTTTACTCAATTTTTCAATTGGATAAACGAAAAGCGATTCAAAGAAATTTAACATTCATAAAATTTTATAATTTGCACACATTTTTAGAAGGCGAAAAAATCTGAATTTTTGAAAAAAAAACCAAAAAAATTGTTTTTTTCAAAAATTCAATTTTCATTTTTTTTCTGTTTCTTTTATTCCCCTTTTTTGAAAATTTTCCATAACTTCAATATCCCATTCATATCTTCTTGATCAAATAAAACCCCTCACCTCCAGAACCTTCCGATTCGAAAAGTTCCTGATCGCCTTGCCAATTGCATTCTGATTCAAGTACACTTCTGCTCCATCCAGATGACTGATCCCGTTTTCTATGGCAATTTGCACGGCTCTGAACGGATTTTCAGTGTGCCATCCGTTGTAGTTGAGCTTTTTGAAGTTTCGCCACGTGGCTAGGCCGAGTTGGGGGATTTGGTGACCAGAGAGAAGGAGTTTTGAGGGGATTTTTGTGGAAGAGGGGACTGGAGAATGAATTTTTGAAGTTTTATCACCAATTTTTCCTGCGAAACTCACTTTTAGCATTCTTATTATCGTCTTTTTGCACATCCATGATTGTTTTTTGATAAATTTTGAAAACTCTCGACTATTCTGACTACGACTTGCTTCCAACGTGGTACGGGCATGCGCGGAATAAAAAATAAGGTCGAGGTCAATGTCACTAAAAATTTCACAAATTTGCCTTCTAAAAAGCCCAATACTTCACAGTACTATTGAGAACAATTTGAGAACTGGCTTCTGGTATCTCGATCCATGTTGATACTTTTTAATTTTACAATGCAGGATCAAGTTTTCATAACTGGGTGTCAACAGAAGTTTGAAAGAAGAATGAATTGCGGTTCTATTGCTTTTCAATTTGTACGTTTTAGTCAACAACTGACAAAGATTCGATGTTCCAAAGTCAAAAGTAACTTTTCTCTGAAAAATGTGTCATGGATTACTGTAGATTACTGTAGACATTCTTTTGTTTTGGACTGTTTTTCAAAGTTTTTAACGCCGACACTTGTTTTTACAAAGTTTTTCTTGTGAATTCTGTTTTTTGTGAGTATTTCAAACATTTTCCAGTTAAATTTCTGTTTATTTATTTTCAAACCGCAATGTTTTGCCAGTTTCAAACTTTCACTTTATAAAAAATTATCGTAACATCTGGTGCCGGGTACGCAGAGAAACCCTCTCGGTGTTTGCGTACTTTTGGCGCGAGGCGCTAGAAATTGAAAAAAATCAATGCAATTTCCTTGTTTCGCTTCGATTTTTCTCATTTTTCCTTCAATTTTCTATGAATTTTTGCAGATTTTCTGAAAAAATGGCTCAAGAACCATACGTTTTCACGTTGAAAAAGCGAAACACAGAGGATACGGACGATGATTGGGATCGATATTCGGAGAATGTGCGCCCGACGAGAAGGGGAAGGAAAATTGACGCTTTGATAAGGGTTTGTGGCTTTTTTAAAAGGTTTTTACCGAAAGTCACCCAATTTCTGTCCCAAAGTCGGTCAAAAAAGCAAGTTTTGTTGCAGAAACCCGAAGAAGTCGTCACGGAAGCAACTGCCCGTGAACATCTCGAAGAACTGCTCACCGAGCTTCAAAACAATCCGGAAATTGACGAAATCCAAAAGATTCTGGAGTTTTGCGCGTGGTTCGAGCAGAAATTGACAATCGGATTTCACAAATTGTACTATGAGCTGTTGTGGAAGATTATCAGCAGGTATCCGATACTTTTGTGTTGTTTAAACTAATTTTCAATGTTTATAGAGAGGGATTCCTGGAGAAGTTCAAAAACGACGAGCGGATGCTGAAGATTTGGGAGAAGATGGCGGATAACAGTGCAGGACACGCACATGACATCTATCAATTCGCGATTAGTAGGGATTCGTTGATCAGATGCGCCTCCCTGTACGCCCGTTGGTCTCAATCCGTCGAGTTGGCCGGAGCCTACGTAGAAGCTCGTCGAGTGCTCGTCCTGGCTCGAACCAATTGTGCAATGCCCCTGAAAGTGATCAACGACGCGGAGGATGAGTTGGAGATGAGAGAGATGCGTCGACACCTTCAGGAGAGAGATTCAGATGATGAAGATGATGGGGAAGAGACAAGAAAGGCGTTTACTAATTTGCCCGGTGAGTTTTTCTTTCATTTGATATCTTCGTCCATGGAATGATCGCCCAGTGGCGTTTTCGATTGATTTCTAGATTTCTAAAAATTTAGAAACAGAAATTTTTTGCAGTCCTTGACTCGAAACACACTGTCCCGATTGTCCGTCTCCCGTCAATTTGCTCGGATAACACCAAGAAATCGATGCAATTCGACACTCAGAATGTCCAGAAGATTGAGCCGGTGTGCAGTGAAAATGTCATGCAGCCTTTTGAGGTGGGTTTTCGAATTTTGAAAAAAAAAGGTTTCAAAAAATTTAGAAATTTTTCTTTCTCTGAATGTTGTTCAATTGGTGTTACCTAAGTATTATCCTTCCAGTTTGAAATGCGTAATGCGCGTTTTTCATGTTTGAATTTGGCGGGTGGTCTCGAGTGGAAGAGCCGGTTTGTGAGAAAAGTTACGGTAGCCGGGCGCCGTAAATCGATCCACACCTAGCGAGACCCGCCCGCGCGATTCAAACATTGAAAATTTCATTACGCATTTCAAACTGGAAGGATAATAGACAAATCTATCAACAAACAAATTTTTGTTTCTAATTTTTCTGGTCCAAAAAATTTAATTTTTTCGCAGGTCCTCCCATACGCCGACGCCGACGACGTGGAATACCTGAAGAATGTTCACGAACTGAATGCCCACATCGAGAGATACGCCATCCGGGAGACACCTGCCAATCCGAGTCTTGCAGGACCATCAAGAACGACTGAAGGAGCTGGGACTACGGTGAGTATTTCGAATTGGAATGGAAACAACTCAGTAGTTGAAAATTGATTTTTAAAATTTTAAAATTAGACTAAACAGTATTTTTGTTTTTTTTTTCATTGTTGGAATTTTCTATCCAACAATTTTTCAACCTCTAGTACTACCTCAAATCTCTGTTTTAAAAATAAATTTTATTGAAACCGTATTTGCAGATCTACCCAGTCTCGGACTCTCTATTCGAAGTGTGGACTGTCGAAGGGACCAACCCGACAAAGCCAAAAGCGAGAATGGCAATCAAGCGCATCTTCAAGGAAATGTCGTTTGAGGTGGGTATTTGGAAATTTTGCAAAGATTTTCAAAAAATTGAGAAATATTGCGGTTTCAAAATATTGTTAGAAAAAATTGGATTTCTTGTTTTTTCAATGATCATCTGCCGTTACTTCAAAAATTTTCTATTACAAATTTAGAAATTGTATTCAAAATCATGTTTCAAGTAGTTTTGAAATTTTCTAGCAACCAATTCATTTTTTTTTAAATTCCTGTTACAAAAAATTTCGAATTGTGTTCCTGAGTAATTGAGATGGCAAAAGGGCGTTACGATTTCAAATTTGACTGAAAATATCTGATGAATTTTTGAAGATTTTTTCTATTTTTCTCTCTTTTTTTCTATTTTTCTCTCTTTTCTTTTCGAATTCAAAAAATGTGTTCCCTATTTTGTGAGATTTCTGTAGTTTTAAATTTTTCTAACAAAAATTTTTAATTTTTTGAAAATTGCCGTCACAAAAACAAAAATTTCACTGTTTCTGATAAATTTCAAGTGGGTTTTGTAAAAATTATTGTTACTGGGTGTTCATTTATCTGACTAAAAACAAAAAAATAATTAAAATTCTAAAATTTCATATTCAATTTCAATTTTTTCAAATTTCTGTTTCTCAAAAAAAAAATTTAAAATTAATTTCGGAATTCTGAATTATTGAATTCCACAAGTTCCGACATTATTTTTTGCATTAATTTTTCAAAATTTCTATCATTTTCTCATTTTCTCAACAATTTTTTTTCCAGGAATACGCCGCCTCCCTGCTCCCAAATCACCCATCAATGATGCGAGAAGCTGTCAAGAAGCTGGATTTCGATGAAACTTTGTAAAAAATTCACACATTTCTGTACTCTCCTAACCTTTTTCGATTCTGAAATCCAGTAAAAAAATGCAATTGTGCTTCAATGTTGGATTCAAAAAAAAGCAAAATCGGTCGAAAAATAGAAGGGAAAATTGAGAATGGATCCAAAAATCAGTTTTATTATGTATGAACTTTGAGTTAAAATTATTGGAAAATTCAGTAAAAAGATCAGTAAAAATCGCTCGTTGAGCATTTCAGGGAACCAGTAAATTTTGAATTAATAAAAAATCTAGTTTTTTGTACATAAAACGCCTAGAATTCTTCATGGAACGGCCAGTGCGGGTGCTCTTCATCTCGAATTCGATAATTCCATCTGCGGAGTCCCTTGTCGAGACTGTCGATTTGTTCAATTTGCTGGGGCGTCAGTTGGAAATCAAAGATTTGCAGGGATTCCTTGGCTTCGCTCGTCTTGAAAAACTTCCAAGAAACGGCGACTCGGTGCTCGATAAACCAACGAAGGATCACTTGGAGAGGGGTCTGCAAGATACAAATTTAGTAGAAAACAATGAAAACTGGAAGAAAACCAACCTTGCGAACTTGTCTAGAAATCTCCAGAATCACGGGGTCCTCCCACATCTCCGGTGTGCCCACCGAATCGGGACTTCCTCCGAATGGCGCGTATCCAATGACAGCGATATCGTTCTGTCGGCAAAACTCGCGAAGCTTCTCCTGCTTCAAGTACGGATTCATTTCAATCTGCAGCACTGCCGGACGGATTTCCGCATGATCCAGGACTCTTTGGATTTGTGATTTGTTGAAGTTCGACAGGCCAATCGATCGGATCTTTCCACTTTTCACCGCCGCTTCCAACGCCTTCCACGTCTCCAGATAGTCCACGTTCGAGTATCTTCCAGGGAACAGACGTCCTCCTTCTTCGTATCCTTGTGGCCAGTGGATGAGGACTAGGTCGATGTAGGTGAGCCTCATGATTCGCAACATTTCGTTGAGCACCTCTGTACATTTCAACGTTGAATGGGCCGTGTTCCAGATTTTGACAGTGTGAAACAGTTCAGAGCGCTGAAAAAAACACTACTCTATTGGAATTCCTCGTCGAAAAACACTCACGGTGACGAATTTGTTATTTCTCCTGGTGCCATGAGCCACAACATTCCAGTTTACGTCGACGGCGGCGTGCTCAATGTGTCTGCATCCGAGATCCACAGCCGTCTTAGCAGCTTTGAACTCTTCCGATTGTTCACATGAATTATCAGATTCGACTCGCCACGTCGCCAGCGACAACATTGGCATCTTGTAGCCGGTGTTCAAGTCCACAGAGAGCATCTGACCTTGGGGAAGCGTCCAAAAGTGTCTTCTCTCTGCACTCTGAAGCACCAGGTCGGAACTCCAGCTGCTGCGACCTTTCTCCAGATTATCGATTGATTTGATCTGCTCGGCAGTCAGTTTGAAGGTGAAGACGTCGTGGATGTCCAGAAGATCATCTGCAAAATTCAGAAAGTCTAGAATTCTTTATCTCCTAAAATTTACCCTCTCTGAACGACTCGACCATGGTGGTGATTCCGTGCTCGTGGTACCATCTCAGAATCACTTGTTCCGGCGACTTGCCAATGTCTCGACTGATATCCAGAATGATCGGATCGTCGAGGACACCTCCACCGAACGCAGAATGTCCGAAGACCGCAATGTCGTTGTCAAGGCACAACTGGCGCAGATCCTGCTGCTGATGGTACGGGCTGATCTCGACCTGAATGAACTTCGGCAGGATCGTCGCAAAGTCGAGAACATCCTTGAGCTGCTCGATGGTGCAATCGCCGAGGCCGACCTCGTCGAACCACTTTCTCGAGTCGCGCTCTTCACAGATCGACCATGCCGTCAAATAGCTCAAATTATCCAGGCCACCGTGCAGAAGCCGAGCTTCGTTACTGCGCGGCCATTGGAGAACGAGTCGTCTATCACACGTTTGTACAACTTCTTTCAGGCTATTGACCTTCTTGCGGTAGTCGTTGACGGAACGGTAAGACGGCCATATTCTGACGGTGACGGAGCAGCGGGCCACCTTAACATTTTTGTATTGACACAATTCACTCATTTTGAACAGCCCTACCTTGATACTGACTCCATTCAATCTTTGCAACACTCCACAAACTCTTCGCATATCTGAATCCGAGTGCCAGCATTCAAAACTATAAAATCCCAGACTCAACGCCTTCTCGATGTCCTCGCTTTGGATGCTATTGCATCCACTTTGGCCCCACGTAACCAAGCTGATAACTGGGAATCGACCCATCCTCGGAACTAGAATCAACCAGTAATCTAGGTATGCTTCTGAATAGCTCACCTCGGACTTGTCTCGTCTGCACAACTTTCGTGTCGAACGGCCAGTCCGGCTGTTGGCTCCGAATCTTCTCATCGTCACGTTTCAATGCGTTCATCGCATCGGATTGTCGCGGGGTGAGCTCAAAATCGAAAATTTCCAAGTTTTGAACAAGTTTGTCTGTAAAAAACGTTTGCGTGTGACATGCATCTTGCAACATCTCACCGGAATCGTACGTCTTCGGAAGCACGACCACGTCTCGTTCGATGAGCCAACGGAGCACGACTTGCTCGGGAGTCTGAAAAATGGGAATTTAAAAACGTATGCAGCAGATGTTAGCCGTTTTACCTTCCCGATGACTCTGGCGATCTCCAGAATGACAGGATCCTCTGTGATATCCCCTCCGAGTGGATCATGAGCGGCCACGACGATGCCCTTCTGATTACAATACTCTCGGAGCTCTTCGTTCGGATAGTACGGACTGACACTTGTCTGAAGCACTGCTGGCTTGATTCTCGCCTCCTTCCAGAGCCGTTTCAACTGTTCCAAATCGAAATTGGCCACTCCGATCGATCGAATTTCCCCTTGATCCACAGCTCGTTCCATGACTCTCCATGTCTCCAGAAAATCAATGTCGGACAGTAAAAACTGTTTTCCGTCGTTCGGGAACATCTCGCACAGCTCTGTGTATTCCAGGTCTTTCTGAAAATAGAATTTGCGGTCATTTTTCAGTAAAAAAACCTCCCACCTTATCAGAAATCACAGCTTCATGCTGCTCAACAAATCCGTGCGGCCAGTGAATCAGCATCAGATCGATATAATCCAGTTTCAGCTGCCTCGTGCACCGGAGAATCGCTTCCTCGCACTTTTGCGCCGAGTGGAATGTGTTCCAGATTTTTGAGGTGACGAAGATGGTCTCTCGACGAGCTGTCTCAAATTTGCATACAGTTGACAAGGCTTTTCCGATGTATTTCTGATTCATATCGACGAAGGCACAGTCGAAGTGGCGGTATCCGTGCAGGAGAGCCCATTTGCTAGCGCGGAACACGTTTTCGGGTTTCCATCCCTCGGCGTTCAACTTGCGGAAGTCTCGCCACGTGGCAAATCCAATTTTGGGAATATTGAAGCCAGAGTTTAATTGGACGGTAGGGTTCGGAACGGAATGGAAGAAGTTCTCATCGAACACCGGTTTCGGGTACTCCTGACAAGCATCAAAAGGCCACAGCGGGTGGTCGTAGTCTTTCGGATTCGAAGGCCACTGCCTTTCACCCTTGTCGATGCCGTCGATGGCTTTCATCTGGTCTGAAGACAACTCGAACAAAGCACTCCTCCGGTTCTCACTTGCCTCCACTGAAATCAGAGTACAATGAGACAAACTATTTTTCAAAAACTCACATCTATCATAAATCAGTGGCAAAGATACAATACCGCTCTGGAAGTACCACCGCATGATGACTTGTCCGATGCGCTTTTCGACGACCCGACGGATTTTGAGAAGCACTGGGTCTTCGTAGAGTCTCGTCGAGTACCGACCTCCATGATGACAGATGAACTGACTGTATCCGGCCACTAGAATCTCATGCTTCCGACAGTATTCACGAATGTCCGCCTGCGACAGATACGGAGTCAACTCCAACTGCACGACTGCCGGCTTGATTCTCGAATGATACAAGACGTCTTGGATTTGAACTTTGTTGAAATTCGCCAATCCAATCGATCGGATCTTTCCCTTCTCCACATCATCCTCCAACGCCTTCCACGTCTCCAGATAGGTGACTTCAGAGTAGATGATCTTTCCGTCTTTCTTCGGGAAGAATCTCGAGATCTCCGCCTGCTGCACATTATCCTCATCGCAATTCTGATGATCTTCGGCGTAACCGTGTGGCCAGTGGATGAGCATCAGGTCCAGATAGTCCAATTGAAGGTCCCTCAGAATCTCGTCGACGGCTTCATGGCAGCGGGCCGTGGAATGGTGGGTGTTCCAAACTTTGCAGGTGATAAACAGCTCCGATCGCTGCAAATGAACATTTTCAGCTGCAGTTCTCAAAAATTCGAACTAACCTTAACAAGACCCTCGTCGATCGCTGACTTCACCACTGCTCCGACGGTTTTTAGATTTGCATCGACTTGAGCACAATCCACGTGGGTCCAACCTTTTTGCAGAGCCCATTTCAGCGCCTTTGCCATCGTCTGTTCTTCTCCGTCTCCATGATTCTGCAGATTGACTCGACAAGTCGGCAAGCCGGTCACCGGGATCGAATAGCCGGTGTTCAGTGTGAAATACGGGATTTTCGGCAGCGGTTCGTTTCGTTGAGACGACATTCGTAGAAAATGGGTGAAAATCGGAGAGAAACTCGTTAAAAGTAGGCGAGAAAACAGAAAACGAAAAATTTCCAGAACTTTCCAAAAAAATGTCGTAAAATCTGGTGCCGAGTACGCAGAGAAACTTTACGGTGTTTGCGTACATTTTTTCAATTGTTCACAATTTATTCACGTTTCGAAGAGAAATCACATTGAAAAACGACAAGAAAACTAACACACGATTGGAATTTTTGATGTCAATTATTATATTTACGGTCATATTATGAACTATCTTACTCCATTTTTTTGCAATTTTTTGACGGGATTTTGACCGAGAAAATTGGGGAAATTGACATGGGAATTTGGGGGATTCTACTGGGATTTGGATTGGGGAACTAGAATTAAAGCTGCGATTGGGGGGACACTTATTTACAGTACAAAGTGTTCTTTTTTGAAGATGTGGAGAGAAGATGGAATGGCGACAAGGATTCTGAAAATTGAAAAAAATTTTAAAAATTGTAATTTTTTTTGAGTTTTTTTTGAATGTTTTGGAAGTATTTCTGTAGCTTTACGGATCTCATAGAATTTCTAGGTACTTTAGTTCCTAATTTTTTAATTTGAGGGTTTCAGGATTACTGTACATAGCTCTAGAAATTTGAATAAAATTATTTGACAGGTTTTTGAAATTTTTCAAAAAATTACTGTTGCTTCAAAAGTTCATAAAAATCGTAGAAAACCTAGAAATGTAGCTTTCGGGTGTTTTTCGATTCAAAAAAATTACTGTTTCATCGAAAATACATGTAAATCAACAGTAACAAAAAATTGATCCCCAGATGACAAAAAAATTATGAAAATCGAAAATTCTAAAAACATTTTGGGTTACTGTAGCTCTGTCAGTTTGTAAAAAATGCGGGTTTCAACTTGGCCTAGTGGATTACTGTAGTTTTAAAAATTCCGCAAAACCAGGTTTCTGTCTTTTTTCGTAGTAGAAAAAATTTTGGATTACTGTAGCAACAAAAACATGAAATCTCTAGAAATTTTTAAAAAATCTAGTGCTTTAGGTGTCAGTGCTACGTTTTTTGAAAGTTGGAAATCAGCAATTCATGGATTTCTGGGATTACTGTGCTACCAAAAATCCGCAAAAAATGAGAAAATTCAAAAAAAAAAAAAAAATTCGAATTTTTTTCAAAAATTACAGTTTCAAAAAAAAATTTTAGCTCTCGAAATTTGAGAAATCGTCGATTTCAGAATTCCTAAATTTACAGTAACCCTATAAAACCTCAAATCTTTTTACAAACCTGTTTATTTCTCCTTCTGCATCGTGTCCACCTTTGCCTTGAGCTCCTTCATCTGCTCCATGAGCATCGACATCATCTCCATTAGGTTCTCTTCTTTTGGACTGAAAAATCAATGTTTTTGGCTTGTTGTTCCTATCAATTAGAAAAATCAGAGATTTTTTTCAAAAAAATTTTGAAAATGAAAAAAAAAATTTTTTTTTTTTTGAAATTTTTTCAAAAACTTTTCTACCTCTTCACTTCAGGAACTGTAACACTTGAACGGAGTCCTTGAAGAACGTAGAGATTTGAGATGAGGAATAGAGCAAGGAGGGCAATGATGGCAATGAGGAATGGAGAGTACTCGGATTGGGTGGAGAAGGAGAAACCAGAGAAACCGGTGGATTTGGAAGTGAGAGATGAGGATCTGATTGCAAAGGAGTCGACGGGCACTTCACGGGGACGCATCTCGGCGACAAAGTCATCGTCGTGGAGTTTGGAAGAGTTTTCTGGAAAAATGGATGATTTTTTGAACACCTAAAACTAATTTTAAAAAATACAGTTCCAAAATTTTAAAATTTTTGAAACAGGAATCGAGAAAACTAATGGAAAAAAGTATTGAGAACACTATTTTTATAAGATTTGCTCAGTTTGCTGGGTTTTTTTATTTGTTTTTTTCTAGTTAAAAACAGAATTTGGAATTGTGTTTGAAAGATCTCTACAGTTTCAAAGAATCCTAATTTTTCATTTTTTCTGAAAATTTTAATGACCAACCACGAGCATAAAATAAATAAAAATTACAGTTTCAAAGTGTTCTCAATTGTTAAAAAAAAATTAAATTAAAATATTGAGAAACAGGACATTTCACCAAAAATCTAAAATTTAGTCAGTTTTTTTTTTGAAATTTCGGATTTCTTGAACCCATTTTACTGGTTTTTTTGTTGTTGTAAAAAACAGATTTTGATACTGAAAAAGCAAAAAGTTCAGTTTCAAAAAATTCTGATTTTTCTTTAGTTTTCAAAATTTCAATTGATCATTCGAACAAAAACCAAATAGAAACTACAGTTTCAAAAATTATCAAAATTTTGATTGAAAATTTCAAAAAAATATTACGGTGTACAAAATTCCATCAATAATTTATAATCAAGTCAATTTTTAAAAATTTGGATTTCGAACCCATTTTTCTAGTTTTTTTGTTGTTGTAAAAAAAGAAATTGCTAATTCATGAAAAAATTGTTACTGTTTCAAAAACCAGTTATTATTTTTTTTGATTTTTTAAAGATATCACTATCAAATAATTCCCAGAACAAAAAACTGTAATTGTAAAAATTACTGTTTCAAAAGTTTTCAATTATCAAATTGTTTTTCCTATGCTATTGATCCTTGTGTCTCGATAAGAATAATCCAAAATTATTCGAAAAAACGTACCTCCACCAGCCATAAGTCTCTCTGGAGCAGCCACAGTCTTGTGTGTATTTCTATGACGAATTTGGCTCTTGGAACTGGACTCCTCGGCATGTTTGACGGGTTGTGGCAAGGCTGGGATGATGTTTGGTGGAGGGGCACTGAAAAAAACATTGGAGCAGGATGTCATTGAATTTTATTAGAGAAACAATACTTTCAACATTTTTGAAACCGTAATAATAAAAAAGCTGGTATTCTATTGAGAATTTTGCAAATTATCACAAGATCGTAAGCTTTTCAATAAACTGATTTTTCTCAAAATTTTTAGAAATTATTGACTTTGGAATTTTAGTCGGTTTCAAATTTTAAATTAGAAAGAGTAGTGGCATTGAAGAGGTAAGCAAAATGCAATTTTTGAAACAGTGATAAAAATTTGCATGGCAATCTCAAAAAAGCTATAAATTTCAGATTATCACGCTATCTCAATGAATGTTCTTCTCAAATCTAAATTTTTCATTAAAATTTGAAACAGTAAATTCTTTTTTTTCTTAAATGAATTTTCTCTATTTGTCAAAAATCCTAGGATTTCCGATAGAGCCTGAAATTTTTCTGAAAAATCCTGAATTTTCTGGAATTTTCCTAATTTTTCGTCAGTTTCAAAGTTTGTTTCTTGTCTGGCAATAGCATTGAAAAATCAATCGAATGAACCCAAAGTGTCGTTTCTGACACAGTCAAAAAATGTTTTCAAATTTTGCAAAAAACTAAAGTTTTCCAGTTAAAAACACTACACAACTATTGCAATATTTTTTTTTCAAAATTCCTGAAATTTTAAAACAGTTTTTTTACGAAAAAGCCAAACGAGAATTGAAAAATTAATTCAAAGTACGAAAATTGTCGGTTTTGGAACAGTGAAAACATTTCAATAATTTGCAAGAAAAAACTGAAGTCAAATCATCGGAACATTTTCAAATTGTTATTATACTTTTTTTTGAATTTTGAAACAGTAAAAAAACAAAAGAAAAACGCACCTTCCCCCATCAGGATTCTTCTTCAAATACTCGTCCATCATCTCGTTCAACAATTTATAATGATCATCTAGTCCTCCATAAGTCCCCTTTTCAATGAATCCCTTCACAACTCCCCATGGACTTTTCTTGTACACCAATTCTCCATGCACCTTCACTTTACAGGATGTCGGGCCAGTTCGCGAGATGCAGTATTTGCAGTTGACTGTGAAATTGTCCGCGAATGGAACCCCCGAGTTCTGTGTCTCTTTAGTGAGTACAAATCCTTGTCGCGGGATTGGAAACTGATTGAGGACTTGTTTCTCGTTCACATTGATTGCTTTCGGGGCCATTGGATTGTTCAAAGATACAGTGTATGCACAGGTTCTTGTGTTCTCTCCTTGATGATCTCTAACCCAAGTAGCAGCAACGTAGTCTCCGACAAAGTACCGCTCATTAAACTCGGTCAAAAACGGTGTTTCCGTGAACACCAATTCAAAGAATTTCTCCACGGACATCTTGACTTCTCGATTCATGAGCACCTTTCCTGTATGTTCTGTACATGGACACTGCGCGGGGACCTCTTCGTCTAGGGATCCTTGAGACACGACATCTTCTTCGTGGAAGTCGGAAGTGGTCGAGGAAGAGCTTTGAGAGGCACTATCCTTGTCCTTCGGGTCGGTGTGCGTTCCGTTGAGTGAGCGGGTGCTGAGGACCTGGAAAATTAAAACAATTTTTTTTACAGTTTCAGAAATTTTTGGTAATAGAAGGGGCTTGTAACTAGCAGTAAACTGCCGATTAATACTAGAAAAAAAGGAAAAAAAAGTTCAAATTCAATTTTTTCCTGTTTCAAAATTTTTAGATATTGAAATTTTTGACTTGAACGAAAATTTTTCTCCGAAATATTTTTTTATACAGTTTCAAAATTTTTATCTCAAATTTGGTATTCTGAAAGCCATAATCTTTGTGTTTCAAAGATGCTATTTTTAAAAATTTCTGATTGGAACAACAATTTATTCCGCGTTAACTTCAATTCTACAATTCAAAAAAAATCTCTGAAAAAAGGAAAAATTAAAAAAAATTTCTGTTTCAAGATTTTCAAAACTAACATTTTCCAGATTTGCGCGATCACAATACTATTTTTCATTATAGAAGCTGGACATTTAAAAAAACGTTTTCTTAATTTCTACAGTAACCCAAAAAAAGAAACACCTGGACTTCAAAAAAAGAGCCGATTGACAAAAATAATTTACTGTTTCAAATTTTGAATTTTTGAAATTTTTTGAATAGAAGTACAGTGCTTGGACAAAACAAGTTGGTTATGAATAAATTGAGTATTTGATTAGTTTTTTTTTCAGTTTCCCAAAAAAACTACAAAAAAAGTACAAAATTCACTGTTTCAAATTTTTTTGTTTTGAATCTTTTTGACTATCACTGTAATATTTCTCCACATGCTCCACATTTTTTATAGGCAAAAAAAAACAATCGCTAATTTTCTGATATCGTCTACCGTAATCCAGATTTTACTGTTTCAGCCTGGGATTTTATAATTTTCAATGACAAGAAAATTAGTTACCTTTCCTCATTTATTGCTTCAATTTTTTTTACTGTTTCAAAAATTCCCGAATCATCTAGAAACTTTCTATATTTTGCTAGTGACATCTTTTGTAGGATTTCTATTATATTGCCAATTTTCTGGAAAAAATTGAAAAACCACCAAAAGTTCTCTATTTCACAATCCTACGCACCCAATTCTTATTTCCTCTTTTTTTCAACATTTCTCATCTATTTGCTCTTCTTGTGCAGCACTCCCTTTGCCGATCGTTTTGTGGAAAGAAAGAGAGAAGATAAATATGACACTGTGTCAAGAAGTTTAGTTGAGAAAGTAGGGGAGAAAATCGATAAATGAAAAATAAGAATTCCATGGGAACACTGAAGAAGCCGAAATTTCTCAAAATTTTTGGAAAATTTTGAAACAGTAATTCTTCTTTGAAAAAAAGAAACTCACAGTCATATTCTCGGTGGAAGTGTTTTTGATAGAAGCTGGAGTACCGGTTTCTGGAGGAGTGTGGTGGTGGGAAGAGTTCTGAAAATAAGAGAAATGAATTCGGTGATAAGGAATTATCATTTTTCCTATTAGTCAATGTTTGAATTGCAGAATAGTTAGTGATGCTATGAGAAAATTGACATCACTGGAAAACTAGGGACAGGAATTTTAAAAATTTACAAAAATTTGTGTATACCTTGTGAATCCCAGATTGTCTCAAATAAAAATGTTCAAAATTTCAAAAAATTTGAAACAGAAATATTGTTCACATACACACGGAACTGCCCAAAATTTGAAAATTCCCGATTTCAAATTTTTTTGAAACTGAAATTTTTGTTTTTTTTTCAATTTTTCCAGGGTACAATTCTGTTTTCTTTATTAGATATCTGGCTTTGAAATTTTCAATTCTATTTAGAAAAAAATTCTGAAACAAAAAAAGAGAATCCACATATTTCGAACAGTGTATTCTAAAATGGCCAAACTCTAGACAAGAATTTTTTTTTAAAATCTAAATGATTATAAAAAGAAGAGATTGTCTAAAACCAGAAACCTCCAAAATTCAAAAAATTTTGGAACAGATAATTTTTTTTTTTCAATTTCAAAATTTTCTATTCAAAAAGTAGCCTAGAAACTCCAAAACTACACGTTTCAAGTCATTTTACTATGCAAAAAATGCCAGAATTATTCATAACTTTCAAAGACCACTCTATCTCTTGAAAAGCAAAGTACACTTTTTTCAAAACTGGATTTTTAGACTTTTCGGATTTTTTAAAAAATTTTTGAAACATTCTGAAATTATCTTCTAAATCTGGACTATTGAAAAATCAAGAAAACAAAAAATTAGAGTCAATTTTAAATTTTTCACGAATTTTTGAAAAACATTTTTTTGAATTTTTCAAAAAAAAATCTAAATCCTTTGGGACAAACCTTCAACTGTTTCTGCTTCTTATTCTTCTTCATAATAACACCTAGATGACTAGAAGAAACTTTCTTGGCAAGTTTTGCCAAAATTTTCATGGTACTTTTTCTAGGAATGTTAGAAAATAAGGTGGACCCAAAAGCAGGTCAATCCAAAGGTGTTCCTAACATAAAACCAAGCAAAAGAGTCGAGTTATAGGACCCAGGGAAACGGGGCGGAGTCATGACCATAAGGTCAACAAAACCGATTTTTGTTTGACTACAATACATCACCACAAAATGTGGAAAACCGGGAAACGAGGTGTACACGAAAAATCTGCTAAAACTCCACAATTCACTGGGAATTTCTGAGATTTTCCAGGCTAAACGTACCAAAATAGGACTGATTATTGATTTTCTAGCAATATTTCGTAAAAAACCCGCTTCGGAGCACACGAAACGATGATAATTCCGGTGCATTTTGGTCTTTGGGTGAACGCGAGAGAGTGTGCGGCGGCGAGAGACGCAGAGTGTCTCTGCGTCTCTGCCCCCTCCACAGTCTCTCGCCGTCTGGCTCTGTAGCCAGAGAAAACGTGTCCGGGGCGTGATTTGTGTGGGTTTTTCGTCAATTTTCTCAACATTTTCCATGCCCCAACCGTGATTTGATACCGGTTTACAATGGGAATTGCTCATTGAGAAGTTCGCGATGATGGGATGAGTCAGGTGGAAAAGGAAGTGACGTGATAATCAGGGAACACATAATATTTGTTGGTGGCGATGGGGAACTTGATTTTTAGGATGAGCATGATGAGGAATAAGGGGTTTGAAGGGTCTAGAGGGCTAGGGGTCTACCTACAGTAACCCAAAGATGAAGTTTTTCACTGTTTCAAGAAACTTTGAACAAAATAGATAGTTGTGATGTTCAATGGATGCTTGATGGGTACATGAAAAAAAATGAGATCACAAAAACTAGTGCTAGCTACAGTAATCCTACAGTAATCCTACAGTAACCCAAAAACATTTTTTTCAAAATTTTTCTACAGTTTCAGAAAATTTCGAAAAATTACTTTGACAAATTCGTCATTGCTTCTTTTTTCTCTTGGAAATAAATTAGTAATTTTAAAATTTTGCAGAGTACAGTAAACCTACAGTCCCCCTCCTTCCTCGAAGATTTGAAGAAAAAAAAAATCAAAACTCCCTGTTTCAAAAAATTTTCAAAAAATTTGAGATTGTTCAGTTTTCAGTTTTACTGGGTTTTCACTATTGAAAAAATACCGTAGAAGATAAACGATAATTCTACAGTAACCTACAGTACTTCACTTCAACAATAATCCTAAAAATAATTTTTTTTTTGAAATTTTTACCGTTTCGAAAAAATTCCAAAAAAATTATTTTGCTAAATTTTTCATTGGTGCTCCGTTTTGCATATAAAATTAGAAAAAAGTTCAGAAATTCAGAAAATACAGTAATCCTACAGTAGCCCACTTACAATTTTCGAAATCAAAAAAAAATTCCTGTTTCAAAATTTACCGAAATTCTTGAATTTTTTCTAAATTTTAGTGTGATCTCGGACTATAGAACAGAAATTTCAAATTGTATTGTTATCCTACAGTAACCCGACATCAATTGTTTTAGAAAAAAAAACTTTCCCGTTTCAAAATTTTTTCAAAAATTAGATTTTCTTTCTAATTTTCAGTGTAACTTTCGGATGTTTGGTCTATCTAGAGATAATTTATCTAGAAATTTAGTAATTCTTATATCTACAGTATCCCTCCCCCTCCCCTTTTCACAATCATACCGTAGTAGTCATCAACTCAAAACAAAGAGTCGGTCCTCCTCTGATTTGCTCCATTGTCGGAATAAACTGATTAGTGTAGAATTGGGGTGGATTCAAGGATAAGAATCTTTCAAGAGAATCTTGAGGGCCCCGGTCCAAGGAACGGGTAGTGTGGGTACGAGGGCGCATTGGCGCCATTAGGAATAGTAGGAATAGGGAAAATCAGGTTGTGGTAAGCTGTAGAAAAATGAAAAATGAAAAATGAGGAAGTGAGTTGTTTTTTTTTCTTGATATTTATAGGGATAGGAGCTGGAGGAAAGAGGGGAGGAGGGACCCGGAACTAATCGAATTAGATTCCGAAAAAGGGCGGGGCTTAGGGGTGTCTAGCCAGGGACTGTCTGGGAGAAGCTAGAAAAAGATGGGAAGAAAATAGAGAAGAAGAATTAAAGAAATTGGGAGAGAAAAACTCTTTAAATTTTTCAGAAACAGGAAAACAAATTTGGGATTACGGAACTTTAGCTACAAAACCTTTCCAAAATCTCTGTTTCACCTGGATTCCAAAATTAGTGATCAAGTTTTTTCTACAATACGTATTTTGTTTGTGGTAACAGTAAATTCAGGTGACATGACAAAAAACAGTAACCCACCTTATCCTCACTATTGTACACCATATCCCACACCTCCTCTCTCGTCATCGCCTTTCCCTCCTGAACAACTTTCTCATGTGCTGTTGTCAACACTTGGAACGACTTGTCACGATTGATAAAAGAGGCGAAGAAGTACTTCTCGGCGGTGTCTCGTTCGATCTGCAAGAAAAACAAAAGTATTGATTTTCTAAAAATTTTTTGAAATTTTTAAAACAGTGAAAAAATTTTTTTTGATGTTGAATTTTGAAAAAAAATTAAAAAATTCGATTTTTGAAAAACAAACCTGTATAGAATTAGGAAAAATAAAAGCGGCTTTCATCTTCTTAACCAGCTTGATTTCCTTCATCGGAATCACCAAAGTGGTCTCCCATCCGATAATGTTGGCGTAGAAGCACACATTGAATTGCGAGATGAACATTCGGCCTTGCGCGAGGATTTCACGTTGGTAGGCACAGGAGTAGGCTGGAATGAGGATGAAAATTGTTAGAAAATCTATAATTAATCGAAAAAATTATAGAAAATTTTTTTCTGTTTCTTGGAATTTTTTTTAGAACTTTTTGAGAATTATTTCATTAGACATACTTTTCCAAATAGTTTTCTAAAATTTCTCTAGAATTTTTAGAAAATTCAATCGAGCTATCGAATCGAAAATGTTTTTCACTGTTTCAAAAAGTCCAAATTTCATTTTTCCAACTGATCTTGGCACTTTTCCATGCGTTACGCCGAAGAAAAATTTCAATTTTCAATTGTTTGATATCGGGGGTTTTTTTTTCATTTTTTGAAACTCCTCTCTTTCTCATAGCATTCTGCTCGCATTAGTAATTCATTCTAATTTTTCCCAGAAACCGAAATTTTTTCACTGTTTCTCTCATTCAATTTTTCATGAAATTTTGTTTTGACTGTACTTATTTCGATAGATTATTTTGATCTTTTGATCTCCCTCATTGTTATTTCCTGCTTTTTACAAAAAAAAACAATTCTTATTTTTCACTTGTTTTTCCAGTACCAGGCGGGCGCCGGGTACCGGCCTCGGTGCCTGGCACCCATAATTGGATTGAAATGGGGCCCTGCGTAAAATTTTTTGAAAAATAACAAAGCTAAAAAACTGGGGGAAACATGGAAATCTAGATTGACCCGATGGAATGATGAAAAAAAAATATAAAAACGTTTCAATTTTTCTTTGAAACAGCGCTGTTGTCATAAAAATGTAGTATCTCGGCGCTTTGAATGTTCTAATTCTCACAGTAGCAAATATCCAGGTTCTCCAAAACCTTCAAACTCCCAAAAAAACAAGACTTACAAGCCAAAAACTGATCATTCTCCTCAATGAGTCCCTTATCCACAAAAATCTTCTTGAACTGACCATTCCGTTCATGGTAGCTTGGATGGATGAATTTCTGGAACAAAAATGGCTAGAAAACCATTAAAAACACCTTTTACTAACCTTGAAAATGTTCTTATCGGGTTTCTCGGCAAAGTACTTTTCCTTCTTGCTCATCGCCTTACTGTTATCATCACATCTGAAAGGGAAAAATTGAATTAAAAAAAACATTTTTGAAGTTTTTTAAAATTTTTTTTGTTGAATTTACATACCTAGACGCTGATGGGGATCTTATTCGATTGAAAACCATGTTTGAAAGACCGGGAAATAATTTTTTTCCAATTTTTCAAAAGTTTTTTGGGCTGATTATCAATTGATTGGGTGAATTGTTTTGTTGGAGGAAAACGCGTAGATTTTGAATTTGGGGTCACGTAGATAATTTAAAATTATTTTTTGTGTTTTGTTATGTTTGAAGGGTTATATCTCTAGAACGAGGAGAGGTATCAAAAAGTTGTCAACTACAAAAATGACCTTCAGAAAATTCTCTATAATTTGTTAGTTGACAATTTTTTGATAGCTTTTATGGTTTTTGAGTTATGCAGGCGATAAAAACCGTCCAATGCCTTAGGAGCTCCATTGATTTTTAAAAATTTTTACTGTAACAGTGAAATATGTTTTTAAATTGCCAATTTCAAAAATGTTTTTTCAGTCGTGTTTATTAGTTTTTGACGATTTTTATCAGTTTACAAATTTTGAACTACAGAAGAAAATCGGAAAAGTGGTATCAAAATTTTTTAATTTGTTAAAAATTTTACTGTAACAGTGAATTTTTTTTTAAATTTGAAAATTGTAAAATAATTTTAAGACCAGTTTTATTTCTTATCTACTAGAAAAAAAAGCTCATTCAATGCTCCCAGAAACCGTCCAGTTATTTCAAAAGATTACTGTAACAGTAAAAAAAGTCCAGAAAAATGTGATAAATAAAGTTTTGTTGACCATTTTTTTTTCTATTTTTTCTGGTTCTATAGAGAATTATATCCATTGTGTCAACTACCCAATAATCCAAGAGTTCCACTGATTTTTAGAAAATATACTGTAACAGAAATACCATAAAAATCATAAAATTCGCAACTGGTATATTGCTGTTTTTGTGATACTAATAACCCTTATTCCTTTTCCCCAAATCCCCGCTTACTCAGCCAACGAAGAAATCAGTGAAAGTTCCCTGGAACTCTCCTGAGCCGCCATGGCCTCTGGAGACAGCTGAACCCCGGAATCCGACAAAGACGTCGGTCGCGACGTCATCGTCATGTATAGAGAGTTGTCGGCTAGTTGAGTCAGTTCTTCCAGTTTTTAAAAATAGGGATCAAGTTTGGAAAGGATGGAATGTGTCTGGAAGAGGTGATGGTGAGGAATGGAGCAATGAAATAAAGAAGGTGAAGTAGAAGAATGATGGAATTGAATATTTAGGTTGGACAAGAAAATTTTGAAGCAGGCATATTTTTGTGAAAATGGGAAGAATACACTGATGGTCCCAAAAAATTGGGAATTGGAAAAATGCAGATCTCTGTTTCTCAAAATTTTCAAAACGATTTCTGTACTGTGTTTTTGATAGATACTTGAATTGATTTCATCATCAAAAAACAAGAGAAATTTTAAAAAATTTCTGGAAACAGTAAAAAATTCAATTTCAGCCAAAAATCCAAATGAAAACTTTTTTGTGAACTTGAACGCGGCTAATGGGAAAATTTTTGAAAACCGTTTTGCATAGAAAAATTGTTGAAAAATGTAGATAGAATTTACAGAAATTTATTTTGGCGCAAAAATTAAAGAAAAAAATGTAGAAAATTTTTTAAAATTAATTTGAAACAGTGAGAAAAATTCAAAAACCTTTTGTAATTTTTTAGGGGTTCAGGATAATTTGGTGCAAAAAATAGGCTATCAAGCAGAGTTTTATGATTTTCGGAAAATAAGAAACACCATGGGCCAAGAGAGGAATAGAAAAATCTCCAAAACAAATTTTTTGAAAAGTGTTTGAAACAGTGAAAAATTAAAAAAAAATTAGTGCGAAATTCCTAAAGGATCGGATCTGAAATCAAAAATTTGAATTACAAAGAACCGCTAAGTGATTGAAAAAAAAATCCCCTGAGTACAAAAAAAATTTTCTAGAAACAGGGAAAATTTTTTAAAAAAATTCAAATTTTCAAAAAGTGATTTTAAAAAAAAATCAATAATGTCAAGCTTTTGTTGTTGATTGAATGATAGTGTGTGTGTGCCCAATACATATATATATTGACACTGATACCCCACTGATAAACTTCTTCTCCTCCTGCCCAAAAGTGTATTCCTCCTCCCTCCGGTTCCTTTCCTTCTATCAGTATCAGTCACACTTTTTTCTCTAAAACTCTTCTAAAAAGGGGCGGAGCTTCGATTCAAGAAGCACAGTTTCATTAGACACGGAACTTCGTGTGGGTTATGATTGTGGTTATGGTTAGAGACGGGTACATTATTTTTTTCGCTTGTTATCACACATTTCTGAAAGGTCAAAAATTAGGAATCATGGGCTATTTTATAGAGAAAGTTTTTGTACTCTAGTAGTGTTTGTGACTTGAAAAAGAAAAAATGGCTAGAAATCAGAGAAAGTAGAGAACAGGCAAGTTGTGTGTGGGCTAGAAATTGAAAAAAAAAATTTCGGAAAAATCAAAGTACTTGATGCCATCTTACTGTAAAGAGAATTTTTTCAGATTAGTTGAGAAATTTTGAAACAGTGAAAAAAAAATCGGAAAATTTAAAATAACTGTCAACTTATTGTTTTTAGTCTGTTGACTACTCTTTTGACATCACTCCAATAAAATTTTCGAATTTTTAGAAAATTTTTGAAACTGTGAAATAATTTTTTTTTTCTCTGTGAAGTTTTTGCGGCCTAGACAATGCTAGAAAATTTTTGGTTTGAAGTAAAATTTGTAAACATGACTGGAATAATGGGGTTACTACATTCGGAAAATTTTTTGATAGTTTACGAAATTTTGAAACTGCAAAAAAATCAGAAAAATAGAGAAACTGTCTATTTGTGTTTTTTTTTGTTTTCAGTGGCTAGAAGATCTTTGAAAATTCTATAAGATTTGAAGAAATTGTTACATCGGATCATTACCCCAATAAGCTTTTTCAATTTTTAAAAAATACTTGGAACTGCAAAAAATTTCTAGAAGGTACAATTCCCCATATTTCAAACATTTTTGCGGCCTATGAAATTTTTAAAATTCTTGATGATGAAAAAAAAATTGCAAATTCGATTGGAACCCCATCCTTACTAATATTAAACGACAAATTCTGTGTGTCTGTCTGTTTGTTTGTTTGTCTGTATGTCCGCCGTAGGATCTTAGAGATGGCTGGACCATTTCGTTCCAGTTTTTGTGGGAAGGTCTGGAATGCCCGCCTGATGATGCACGACCAATTTTCAAACTTAAAAATTTAGTTTGGCGCCCTCGGGAGCCGAAAATCTGCTTTTCAAGGGCGTTTTTGCATCTTCATTTCTAAAAACCGGAAGTCGGACACGTCAATTTTTTCAAATTCTTATTTTTAGACGTGAAAGAAATGAATACAGTAGAGCACCAAAAGGGAGGGGCGGCTCAAGCCGGCGCAGCCCGGCTGGTTCGTATTATTTTGGGGACATTTTTTGACAATTGGAGAAATTTTGAAACTGTGAAAAAATTTTTTTAGGTTTCTATTATATAACAAGTTCCACCCAAATTACTGTGAAAACGAACTTCTGAAAGTTTTAAAAATTTTGAAACTGTGAAAAAATTTTCTGAAAGCTTATCAATGTTCTGTTCCAAAAAGTTTTTTTTACAAATTCCTTTCTGCAATTTATTAGTGCATAGAACTTTCTTGAAAACGTCAAAACAAATTACAACAAATTACAATTGCCTGTTTCCGATGTTCTTCGATTTTTGTAAAATTTTTGGAACCCAAAAAAATTTTCAAGAAAACCAAGTTTCTAGACCACGCCCCTTTTCCATAACTTTTTTTTTATTTGCCCACAAGGTACACTTGGTCACTCACTTTCCACACTACAAACCAATGCTCCAAACCCATTTCTCCTTCCGAAAAATCAGAAAAAGTGTGTGTGAACACACAATTTATATATCGGGTGCTCGAGGTGTTTGTGATGTTTCGGAGAAACATGTGGAGACCCAAATAGTGACCTCGGGAAGCACAAAACGGAGGAGTTTTTGTGGTCAATTGTAGTTTGTGTGCTACGGAAATGGGGAAAACGTTTCTAGGATGATGCAAAAAACTCTTGTGGTTTGAAAACATCGAAAATGTTAAAGAGAAGCAGAATTTGGTTTTTGATAGAAACGACAGAACATTGACTATCTTCTCAAAATCATAAAAATGCAGATTTTGAGAAACAGCAACTTTTTTCAAAATTTTGGATAAATTTTTGAAAAATTGCAACAGCTAGTTTCCAACTGGGTTCTTCATTTTTTTAGAAATCAAACTCCTCATTTTCAAAAACGGAGGTCAAAAGAAAACAAAAACAGGTCACTATTTGTAAAATAAATAGAAAAAAATGTAGTTCCGTCCCGGATCAGTGAACTCAAAACCACAGTTTGTACTTTGTAGTAATCTTTTTTTTTTGGAACTGAGTTGGATGGTTGTACTGATTTTCTTAAAACTGGAACAAATTTGAATTCTTTTAGAAACTGTATCAATTTTTAAAGTTCAAACCTAGGCAATGAAGTAAAAATTCCAGATTGAGATTATTTTTGTGAAAAGTGGATCGATAACGCGTTTTCTAACATTATTTTTCAACAAAGACAGAAGATGTTACTATGAAGAAACAGAAAGTTATTGCTAACTGAATTTTGTGACTTGATTTTTAAAAAATTTAGAAGATTTTTTGATTTTTACTAGTGTATTTTGGGCAATGGTTCAGTAATTATCGTCTAGAAATCAAAAAAAAAAAAAGAGAAACCGATTCTTTTTGTTCTTCGACGAAATTTCTATTCTAAAAATCTAGAAGATGCTTTGATTTTTTGATACCACAATAACGTCAGGAATGAATCAGTTTCTACTGCCTAGAATTCTAAAAAAAATTGAAACCGATTTCACATTTTTCTTGTTTTTTGTTTGGCCAAAATATCATAAAATAAGTAGAGGATTTTTTGAATTTTTGGCAATTACATGTAAACGAGTACACATTGATTAAGCTATTACTGTCCAGATTTTTTTGAAAATTTTGAAACATGCGTTATTTTTTTGCTGTTCATCAACTTTGAAAAAACATTTGAAAAACAGAGCATTTTTTGATTTTTTTTATTCAGTTGAGTAGAAAGTTGCACTGATTGCACTGATCCCCTCTAAAATTCTAAAAAAATTGAAACAGGTTTAAAATGTTTCTGTTTCAAAAAGTCCTTATACAAACTTCGTTTTCTCTAAAAACCACTAGATCAATAATAGACGTTGAAAACTTTGCTTACATCGAACCAACACACAGCTTCTCAAGGATTCTCCATTTCCAGGTCATCAGAAGGAAATTCAAGTTTGAAACAGTTCAGAATAAATAGCAGCTGTCGGATAATAAAAACTAGCAATCCGAATAAGACACGTGACCTAAAACAGACAACTAGACACTCTCTAGTCACTGACAAAACGATGACGGAAGCTGATGGGATTTACGGAGGGAAGCCCTATTTCCTATTTCCGAAAGGACAAACGAGCTTATTTTTGGGGTTTTAAATAGAGAATGTTAAAAAGAGTGATAACTGGATACAAAGAATAATGAAAAATTAACTTTAATTTTATCAGAAATTTTTGAAACAGTAACCAAAAATTTTTTCAGTGAATCCTAAATTTTAAAAAATTGAGATTTTTTTCTTATCATAATCTTTTTATACTCATTTTCCAATAGTTATCAGGTTATCACAATTTCGCAATGCATAGTTATTACAGATTATATCATAAGAATGTATAAAACTACAGAGAATCTGTACAAATCATCACTTGACTCATTCAGAAATGCATCATTTTGCTCCCTGAAATGGTCTGCCAATGATAGGAAAATGACAATGGAGTTAATCATAATGTTCCCGGGATTATGGTTACTGACAAAGTGGAAAAGTTGCAAGAAAAAATTAGAAGCTATGTATGCATTTCTGCTAATGACAGTAGGAAAATAGAGCAGATTTTGTTTTTTTGATTTTTTTGAAACGAAAATCTGTACTTGAAAATCTCATTGTTTGAAAACCGAGAGTGACAATTTTGTTATATTTTTGAAACAGAATTTTTCAGAAAAAAAATTTGGAACTCGTTTTTCAGAAATTTGAGAATTTTTTGATTTTCAGGAAGTCAGAAATTTAGGTGACATGAAAATTGAGAAAATGATTTTTTTTGGTTGTATTTTTTTGTTCTTCTAGAAGACCACTACAGTGATATTGAAGAAACAAAATTAGTTTTCTGATATTTTTGATACAGAGTTTTTTTTTTAAAATAAATTCAACAGATGACGCTTGGCACAATACTGAAAAATTCAGTATGACTCCTTTTTGGAAAACTTGATACTGAATTTTTTTTTAGTGAACAAAAAAATATTAGAGAATGGATCTTGCTACGAAATTTGTTTTTGAAGTTTTAGAGGTTCTGGATCAAATTTTTTGAACTTTTTTTCAAAAATAAAATAGAAACCAGTATTTCAAACCAATTTGCAATTGGTTTTTTTTAGTTTGTTCGTTTTTAAAAAAAAAACCGATTTCGTTTCTTTTCAAAAAATTCCAGAAACCACAAAAATGAAAATATCCTTGTAGAATTGACAGAAAAACAAGGCCCAGAACCATTTTTCTGAAAATTTGCTGCAAAAAAATCAAAAATCTCTCAAAACTTCGAATAAAAATTATTGCCTCCTTCGTAGTAAAATTGGAAAAATCACAAACAGTTTCAAACTTTTTTGAAACTGAAAAAAATCAGTATCCACCAATAAACACTGGAAAACCTCATTCAAAAGCAATTGTGAAACACGGAACACAAATTTTTGAAAAAACTCACTCAATCGCCCTGACAACCATAGTTTCTGGAGTACCACTACACCAACAAAACATCACTTTTCTCCATTTTGTACCTTTATAGTACCTTTCTGGTTATTTATCTTTTTTTATCAACTCATTTCCCCTTTCCCCTTCCAATTCTGCACACAAATCCCGATTCGTGTCGAAGTGTGATTTGATCAAATTCCTTATCATACAGGTACCACTTTTTCTATTCTGTATAGATGTCTGTGTCTCGAAAAGAGCATAGATAGCATAGTTATGCAATTTTCTAGTGATAAGAAAGACTGAAACTGATGACGAGAGAGTCAAAGTTTGTGTAATTTCATGTTTATGACACATGGTTAAAAGAAGCATAGTTACTGGTGGAAGTGGGGTGATAGGAGGGAAAAGTGGAGTCTAGTTGGAAAAGGGGACTTTGAACCGGGTATTTTGAAGAAACTGGAGAAAAAGTTTCAATTTTGACAAAAAAAATTACTGTAACACTGAAAATTGGAAACTACAGATTTCTAGGAGGAACGCTTTTGATAGTCTTTTTATATTTTTCACTCACAAAATCAACATTTTCTGGCAGTGTGTAGCAAGAAATTTCTAAAGTGAAGGAGAAAATGATCTTTCAAACTGTTTTTCTCTTGTTTTTCCTTTTTCCCTCGATTTTATCAAGATCGAACTTCTAGAGAAAACAATAGAAAAGAAATGGAGAAAAATGAAGAACAGAACTGAAAGAGAAAGATAGCCATCAAACCATGCTTTTTGTACCTGGTTTGAGAGTTTCTTTGTCAAAGAAAAACATGAAAAACAAGTGTGGGAATCGGGTTTTTTTGTAGAGATTTTTTAGAAAATCTATAAATGTTATGAGCATGTGCGGAATAATACAAAAAAAACTGTGAAATAACTTTTTTTTAAAATTTGTAACAGGAAGCTTTTTTTAGCAAAAATGGGAAATTTTTTAAAAATTGTTTTCCTGGGATCACAATATTCATATTGTGCGCTCTTTGCTCCTACATATTTTCACTGAATAGATCCCGTTTATTTTTGAATTTTTCCCCATAAATTTGTTGTTCCGTGTTTCAAATTTCATGTTAAAATAATTTCTGGAAATTCGCCATAATATTTTCGAGAAATTGCGGACAATTTTAGAACTGGAGAAATACGTTGTAATACCCATCAAGACTGCAATTTTGACTATGATCCTGATTTGAAACAGAAATTTTTTTTCAGAATTTGAAGAAAAATCGCACAAATTTTTTGGAATTTTTGGAAAAAAAAACTTCAGGAAACTAAATATACAAGAAAACGTTTCAATCATTGCAAACTTTTACTATTCATGCTAAACAAAAAAAGTTTGAAACCGTTTTTGTTTTTCCCCTTTTCTCTTTTTCATTCCCCACTCACTCCTGATCATCCACTGCATTCTGTCTCCTCAACACAGCCCTTTTCCTCTTGTCTGCATCCCCCCTTGCACTCATACTTCTTGTCAATATCCCACGTGGCATTGCTGTTGGAGTAGGCGGAGTCTGACTGGGACGGATAATCACGGAACGGACTCGTTTGAACACCCCACGTTCCGATGGGTAGCGGTGGAAGAATTCTGAAGTTTGCAGAATACAAAAGGAAAAGAGTGCTCAATGGAGGATGAAGTACTGTTTCAGGAAATGGTTTTTTTGAAACAGAAGTCTCTTTTTTTAATTTTTTAATTGGAAACCGAGTTTTGACCCTCAAAATCAATTACCAATAAACAACTCGAAAAACTGTGCCTAATTTCCAGTTATGAAGACATCTGAAATTTGAAAAATTTTTCAGTTTCAAAAAATTTTTGAACATTTTCTGGGATTGAAAAGGCTAATTTTTTGGTAAATCCCGCTGGAAAAAAATAATGAAAATCAATTCAAGCTAATTTTTTTTGCGGAAAAACCTGTAGCACCCAAAATTCAAAAAAAAAAAAGTTTCAAAATGTTTCCAAAAATTCAAACATTGTTTTCTAGGCATTGTTTGGATCTTCTCCAATGATTGAAAATTGCATTCATAACTGCTCCAAAGTTGAGTTTTTCGGTTCTTACCACGAGTTTCCTTGAAATTTTCAAAAATTTTGCTGTTTCAAGAAAATTTTGAAAATTCTCTGGGATAGAAAAGGCTAATGTTTGGGTATATTTCAGTCCTAAAAAATCTATTATAGCTAATTTTTTTGCGGAAAGAGCTATGAAAACTTCGTTTTCAAATAAAAATCTGTAGCACCCAAGTTTTAAAAAAAAACAGTTTCAAAATTTTTTGAAAAATTCAAACATTGTTTTCTAGACATTCGTCGAATCGTGCCTATTTGTTTCAAAAATTGCACTTCTATATTTCTCACCAATTTTTGAAATTTTTGGTTTTTGTTTTTGTCTCTTGTCAAATTCCGTGCTTTCTAAAATTTTCCAGTTTCAAAAAAAATTGAAATTTTTCTGGGATGGAAAAAAACTAATGCGGGTGTCTTACAATCAAAAATATTGAAAAAAAAATATTTTCAAGCTAATTTTTCTCGTGGAGAACCCATAAAACACTCATTTTATGCAAAGTATATCTGGTAACATCTGAAATTTGAGGAAAAAAAAGCAGTTTCAAAATTTTTCAAAAAAAATTCGAAAATTCCCATAAATCAATTGTTTAGTCACGACTGTATCAATTAAAAACCCGTACTAAGAACAAAACTTTTATTTTCTTTTTTAAATTACTGTTTCACTTTTTTCCGATTTTCGCTAAAAATTTTTAAAAATCAATTGGTGTTCTACAATCTTAAGAAAAAAAGCTACTCACCTGCACTCATTGTTTCAAATTTCCAAAAAAAAACAAATATGAATTGCAATTTATTAGAATCTCAAAAAATTCAGAATTCAGTCTTCAGAATCAGAATACAACCACCCCTTCGTACAGTCCTCCTTCTCTTTTTTTCAATGAAAAAAAACAGCAAAAAACAAAAAAAAAACAAGCAAAAAAATCGCTTTTGCCCCCATTTCGCGCATTGTTTTCGGTGGTGTTCTCTGTTTTCTGCAATTTTATTTACATCGAAAAAGTGAGAAAAAGAGCGATTCACAATTTACAGAAAATGTATGTTAGTAGGGTGAGGGAAACTTGGAAAATAGGCGAAATAATCGGGAAATCACAATAATCGGGATAAAAATACATGAAATTAGTAGTTTTCGAGTCCATTCACTTGCTGGTTCGGCTGACAACCCAATCCTTCTGACAGAGGGGACAACGAGCATTCTGACGGACCCATTGGGTCATGCAGCAGTGATGGAACGAGTGATTGCAGTCTCCCCAGACCACGTAGCACTCGGCGTTTGGTTCCGATTGACAGCGCAGGCATTCTTCTGGAAGAATATGATTTTTAGAAAGGGTTTTTGGGGGGTTTTTTTTTAATTTTATTGAAAATTCTAGATAGGAATGAGTACTTGTAATAAAATTAATACTCTAAAATTGAAAAATCGAAACAGGAATTTTAATTTTTTGTATTGTTTTTGAAATATGGAAAGAAGCACTGAAACTGCTGGAAAAAAACTATAGAAAATTTGGTGGAACTGGAAAAAAAAATTTTGCAACTTTTTTATTTTCTCCTAACTTTTATTGTAGCTTGCATGTATTTTTTGAATTTCAATTCAAACATACAAAATAATTTCAGTATCCATATTGAGAAAAACTTGTGATTACTGTTTTTAAGAAAATTTGAAACGGGAAAGTTTCGAAAATACGCTAATTCGTCGGTATCCAGTACTCGTTTGCCTAGAAAAATACAATAAAAGTTCGAAACAATTTGCTTTGCTTTTTTAAAACAGAATTTTCAAAAAAAATGGACTGAAAAAAATTAATTTTTGTTTCAAAATTTTTTATTATTTTAGTGCTCCAATTTTTTTTCGCTGGTTTTAGATCTGCATGTACAGTTCCGAAATGTTTTTTAAATTGTAACAGTAATGCCATTAATTTTTCGGAAAGGTCTCGATGCTATTTGCTTATTTTTTAATTTTTATTTTCAATCGAAAATTTGAAAATTTTATCGAAAATTTTGCGGTTTCAAAATTTTTTGAAAAATTAGTTGGCTTGTAATTTTTCAATTGATCCATTCTACTCTCTTTTTTTTCAATTTTTCAAGAACATATTAATTTTCTGGAAAAATTGAAGCACTACATTTTTAACGTCTTTTTTCGCGTTCAAATTATACGAAAAAAATTCGGAAATTCAAAAAAGAATTTTGAAACAGAAAAATCTTGTTGAAACTTTGCTGGTTTTATTATTTTCCAGTAAATCAGATTGTTTTTCTTAATTTTTTAAAGAAAACTCACCCATCAAATGAACACGACAAATGGCACAAGTGTCACACTCGACGTCCCACGCCCAGATCGCCAGCGCGTTCCACTTTTTCAGCACGAATGGACGCGTTTCTGTTGGATTTGTTGTTTTTTGCTTTCTGAAAGTATCCATAATTAGAAAATAAAAAAAAAAACGAAGGAGCCTCCAAATTAATGAAGAAAAATTTTTCGCAAACATTTGGGAACTTTCAAGATTTTAAAGACTTACTGAGCGCTTGGAGAGTCTTCTTGCATTGGAGAGCCGGCGGAGTTGTTGGAAGTGTTCATTTTCAGCGAAAATTTCGAAAAAACCCGCGGAAAAATCGATTTCCACGTGCCAAAAGCGCCGAAACCGGTGTCACCAACCTCTCTCTCGTCGAGAGACGCAGACGAAAAAGATGACCAACGACACTCCGAAATAACGCTTGCGCGTTGTTTAGCGAATTTCGAATTCGAATTTTGCTCCGATTTCCCAACCAATTTCGCTGATTTTCACCGAAAAATCAACCGGATTTCGCTGAAAAACATGTCCGGAAATCGCAGGAGACAACACTACAATGGTAAGTCGTTAGTTTCTTCGAAAATTTGCAGTAGAAACTATGAAAAAGCAGAATTTTCCCCCAAAAAATGAAAAATTTCGTTTAGACGACGATGAAGTTCAGATGAAGCGAAGACGCGGAGCTCCGTTGGCGAATGAAGTTGAGAAAAAGCTCCAGGAGGTTATTGGCCGAGTTGGAGAGAAGGTTAGTGTGGAATTAGGTATACTCATAATTGTGGGAAAAACTTCGAAACCTCGAATCCTGGAAGATTGCTAATTTTTGCTGAATTTGTAATTTTTATAATCTTGAAACAGTGAATTTTGTTTCAGAGCTTTGAAAACGCTGAAAACTGTTTCAAACATCAAGTTTATCATCGAAAACTTTGAAAATTGGAAAATTTTCAGAACAGCGGTTCCTCGATAGAGAGCAACTTGGAGCAGCTCACCCTTTTCCTCCAAGACGATCTCGACAAGTACCGTGCCATGATCATCGATATAATCGCCGGATGCGCCATCTACCTTCCAAACCGATGCACCGTCTACACCACCCTCGTCGGTCTTCTGAACTCGAAAAACTTCAATTTTGGAGGAGACGTCGTTGAGAAGCTCATGGGAGAGCAACAGGATCTTCTGGGGAAGCAGAAGTACCAAGAGGCTCAGAATCTTGCGATTTTTCTCTGTGATCTGGGAAATTGTGGAGTTTTGACGATGCAATCGATCGGAGAGTACTTGGAGAGTCTCATTGCAGCTGCTTATGAGGAGGATATGCCGCAGGTGGGTTTTTGATGAAAAAAAATGTTTTATCTAATTTCACTTTATTCCAGGTCCGCACCGACTTCTACATCCAAACAGTCCTCCGCTGTCTTCCATGGATCGGAAAAGAACTGACTGACAAGGCTGGAGAGCAAATGGAGAATATCCTGCAGGCCATTGGGAAGTACTTGGAGCAGAGGAATAAGGATCATGTGCCTGTAAGCTTTTTTTCTTAATTTCTCATGGAAAATGCTATTTCTAGCTCCTGCAAGTCTGGCGTCAAGGCACCATCCCTCTGGAACAAGAAGACTACCTGGACAGTCTGGCCGCCCAAATCGAAGTGCTCCGTAAAGCGGATTGGCAAGAAAGACACATTGCGAGACACTATGTGGGATTCGATTCGACTCTCAAAGATGCTTTGCAGCATAATTTGCCGAGGTACGCTTTCTGGGAAAACTTTTACAAAAAGACAAAAACTTTTGTCCAACCGAGGACCCCGTCTCAGTCTCTTCAAATCTAAGAGCTTTGATGGAAGTATTTGGAAAAGGAAAAAAGGTTTTTTGTCCGGCCATGGACCTTCTCATGTTCTGCAATTATTAGTAGCAGCGTCTGAGGTATGGGGGAGGGATTGGGGACAGGGTCAGGGACGGGGGAGGGGTTGTGGGCATCAGATTCTGCAATTATTAGTAGCAGCGTCTGAGGAGGGGGGAGTGGGCATCAGATTCTGCAATTATTAGTAGCAGCGTCTGAGGAGGGGGGAGTGGGCATCAGATTCCGCAATTATTAGTAGCAGCGTCTGAGGAGGGGGGAGGGGGCGTGTGCCAACCCCAGGACTCGAACCTGGGGTATATCTGGGGGTCGATTGACTCCCAGTCAACCCTCTTATCCGCTAGGCTAAGAGGGCGCACATCTGGGCCTGCGCAACGGGCCCTTATGTATTGGACCCTCCTGGGAAGTCGTAGAGGGGATCAATAAGGTGGGCTAATGGTTGGAAAGTGCAAAAGGGAACCGCCGCCAAATTGTGGCCCGTGAGGTGTCGGATGCATATGAGAAAGTGCAATACGGCGTTCTTTGGGGGTCTAAACATCGCTGTTTCAAAATTCCAAAAAGTCCATACTCTACAGAACGTGATCATTCAACTTTTTGTGGAAACAGTCAACCAATCAAAATCCTTTTTTCAGCTTCGCCGCTCCAGCCCACACGGAAGACATGATATACCCGTATCCACTGGTTGTTTTCCGTTTGTTTGAGGAGTCTGATTGCAAGGAAGTTGTGAGTTTTTTTGATTTGAAACAAATAAAATGAAGGAAAAAAAATTACGGCTTTTAAAATTTTCAAAATGAAACAGCGAGACGTTATCTGTAATACCCTGAGTTGTCGCACTGTTTTTAAAAATAAAATAATCCAATAATCCAAAGGTTTAAAAATTATTTGAAGACGCGTTCTTTTGAAAAACAATCAATTATTCGAAAAAAATTAATGAAAAATATTTACGGTTTCGAATATTTTTAAAAAATAAAGTGATATTCATTTTGCAGTCGTCAGAGAATTTGAGTGAAAAAAAAAACAAGGAAAAATTAGAAAATCAATTTTCGAAAAATTGAGAGAATATTTGAAGAACCCGTTTCCTGAAAAACAATCAATTATTTGAAAAAAAAAATGAAATTTACGGTTTCGAAAATTTTTTGAAGTGATGAAGATATTTTTCCTGCAATCTTCAAGTTGACAGAGAATTGAAAATGAGCCAGAAATAACGAAAAAATTATCAAATTATTAATTGAAAGACTCTCTAACTCCCCTTGTATGCTTTCCAGGACAAACCACTCCCGGGAGGCCACTCCATCGATCGTCTCCTCTTTGAAGCCGAAATTGCATGGATCATTGAGAAAAACTGCACGAACCGCAAGTCCTGTGCCAGAGAACTGCTCGCTTATGCCGATGAACACCCGAATGTCCCATTTGGATATCTGATCTTTGAAACCATCTTCGGACAAATGCTCCGCCTCCCCAAGGCTCCATATCCGGCGTTGTTCCTTTGTGAGTTGGTTTTTTTACAATTTTGTAATACAGAACGTTCAAAAAAAAGTCGTATGAATCATTGAAATTTCAAAAAAATTTGAAATCTGGAATTTTTGAAACCGGAAAAAAACATTTTTAAAAATTGAAAACAAAGTTTTTGCTTTTTGGAAAAATCAATGAAGCTAAACAATTTTTAAAATCACAGTTTCACAAATTTTTTAGTTGCGAGAATTCGAAAATTAGTCACTAACCTTCCGCTTTTAGACAATATACATTACAAAAAAGCAAAATTCAATCAATTTACACATAGCTTTTTTACAAATACCTAGGAATTCGGAAATTGTTACTTGAAAATTGAAGAAAAAATGAGAAATTCAGATTTATTGAAACGAATTTTTCAACGCAAGTCTTCCATCAAGTGACAATAACTGGTTTTGAATTTTTTTCTAAAAAATTTAAAACAGGGAAAATTAGAAAAACTTCATAATTTTTTGTTTTTCCCGGATTACAAGATGTTGAAGCCTTTTTTGAGATATAGAATTCATTCAAATTGGATTTTAATCAGGATATTAGGAATTTTCTATCAGCTACAGTTGTCCGCTTACTAAAAATAGCTGACATTGTAAATTTTCGAAAAATTTGAGAAACTGAAATTTTTTAGCACGAAACTGAATTTTTAAAATTTTTCTGATTCACAAAGCATTGAATTGAAATTTTATTCTTCAAAATTAATGAAGTAGTTATGCAAATAAAAACAAACTCCAATTTTACTGAATTATCTAGACTTTTCAAAAGTTTAGAGTTATCAGTTGAAAGGAGAATTGAAAAACATCGAAAAAATCCAAAAAGTAACAAAAAAACAGAAAAAATTTCTACACAATTTATAATATTTTCCAAATTGTTGAATTCTATGAAATTTACAGTTGCACAAAACTTACAAAATTTTTCAAACTGAAAATTAGTCATTTTCGTGTGTACATAAATCAATTTCACAGGCTCCCTTGTCCAGGAACTGCTCAAACAGAAACCCGACGACTACCCGATCTACCTGTCCCAAACTGTCGATCTGATCTACAAACGTGCTGATTTCATGCAACCGATCTGTGTTGATAGGTATAAAGTTTCAACTTTTATGAGAAAATCTTCAAATTTTTATCTTGCAGAATGGTCGACTGGTTCAGCTTCCACTTGGCCAACTTCTCATACGTATACTCGTGGTCTGAATGCACGGACTGTGTGACGGTGAGTTGTTTTTTTGAATTTATAATTGTAATGTAGAGATCCCATTATTACATTCGATTGACTCAACTGATTTACAGTAGGGTCAAAAATGAAGCAAACGCGCTTTCTCCTCTCGGAATACAAAACTTGGGCTTTGTAGTCCGAGAGGAGAAGTTTTGAAAACCTTCCATTTCCCTCCATTTTTCATCGGGCGAGTCTAGCGGGGCGCGTTTGCTTCATTTTTGACCCTACTGTATCTGCAAGCTTAGAAACAGAAAAATTTGAAATTAGTGTTTCAAAAAATGTTCAGTTGGGGAAAACTCTTGATAAGATATTACGTCGATTCTTCTCGTAAGAAACTTTCAATTTCAATCGATTCAGTTTTTGAATCAGTTCAGTTACACTTGGAATAATGAAAAAACACTAATTACTATAACTTTTGAAACCCACTGAAACAGTAATTTCCAGAAAGACAGCTACTCGGGAAGCCAGATCTTCATCCGTGAAGTGTTTGAGAAATGCCGTCGCCTTGGATCCTATGAGAAGATTGTTGCAGCAGTGTCAGCGGATTTTGTGAGAATCCATCCGACTTGTCCAGAGATCCGGTATATTATTGATGAAGGTGAGGATTTAGAGTTGAAAAATTGTAAAAATAATACAGAAAAATTGGATTTCAAACTCTCAGAGTTCAGAATTCAATAAAATTTCTTCCGTTTCAAATTTCTAAAAAATCTGAATGTTTTAAAATTTTGATACTGTTTGGTAGAACATAAATCATACTTGTATTTTTCCAAAATTCACCCGAATTTCACCAAAAATTCAAAATAAAGACATCAAAAAAGGAGGCAGTATTTTACCCGGATTATTCAGTTTTTCAGTGCAAATTTTACAATTTTGTAATTTCCCTGTAAAACAAGAAAATTTTAGCTAAAAAATTGGAAGATTTTGGTCAAATTGACTCTCAATCTATCCAAAATCCTCTGTTTCATCCTATTTTTGAAAACAATCGAGAAAATCAGAATTCAGAATTCATCAAATTTTTACCGTTTCAAATTTCTTGAAAATCTGAATTTCTGAGATTCTGTTACTAGCAATTCGCGAGACTGAATCTCACTCAAATAACCATAACCATGCTTTTCAGAAGACACCGTAACCCTCCAACGCGCCGAGACCTTCACTCAAATGTTCCAAGAACGTCAACCTGCCGAAGCGTTCATCGCCGAACTCCGCGATCCAGAAGGCGACGAAACGAAGCCATTCAACAAGAACGATTTTGGCATTTTTGTGATGGTCATGCTCAAAATGGCATCCAAAACTTATTCTCACAACTTTTCGGCGCTCTCGAGGTATGTTTTTCATTAAAAAAGGTGTTTTACTGTTTCAAAAATTCAAAAGTTGCTGGAATTCTGGATTTCAATGATATCAAGTCTATTTATTTTACTTTCAGATACAGTTTTCATTTTAAAAAAAATCTAAAATTTAAAAAAAAATCTTACTGTTTCAAAAAATTCAGAAGTGGTAAGAAGTTTGGATTTTTCAATTATATCGAGTCCAAACCACAAAACCAACCACATTTTTTAATTTCCAGATACCAAGCAACCCTCAAAACCATCTGCGACGCCGCTTCAGACTACCAGGAGAAGCTTCTCGAAACCCTGTACTCTTGCTGGAAGACAAACCAACAAATGATGATGATCCTCGTCGATAAGCTACTGAAAATGCAAGTTCTCGACTGTCAATCTGTTGTCAGTTGGATCTTTGAGGAGAACATGTGGTGTGAACATGATCGGTAAGTGTTTTTTAGTAAAAGTAGAGTTCCTAAGAATGAATTGAACAACTGACAATCTAGGAAGCTTGAATTTTTTTGGAAACAGTGATTTTCATAAAATTTTAATTGATTGAAAATTTGAAATACCAGTGCAATGACAAGATAAGTAACAAGATAACGAAAAGATTTTTTTTTTAGAAAATTTGCATAACTGTAAAATTTTTTCAAACCCTAGAAATCTAAAAAAAAATTTAATACTTCTGATTTTCGAACAATCAACATTTTCTGTTTCTAAAAAAATTAGAATTTCTGTGAAACTGTAGTTTGCAATGGGTATTCGAATATTTCGAATTTTATGAGACACCTCGTTTGTAACAACGCAATCTCTTCGAGAAATTCTGAAAAGCTGAAAAAAAACTGCTGGAAATCTAAAGATCATCATCAAATCAACATTTCCAGTTTCTAAAAAAAATATAAAAAATTTCGAAACTGTAGCTTGCAATATGAATCTGATAATCGATTCTCTAGTAGAGTTTTTTGAACGTTACTATTATCTGGATCTTTTTATCTTCAAGTTTTTCATACATTTGTGAAACGATAAAATTGAAAAAAATTGACAATGCTGGAAATTTCAGTGATTTTTTAAAATTTCGGATACTTGAAGATTTTATTCTGATTCCAGTAAAACAGGAATCAGAAAGTTAGATTTTCGAAAATTCTAAATGTCTAACTGTAAAATTTATGGAATGCTAAGAAGCTGAAAAAAACTTTTTGAGATGATATATGCACATAAAGAAGTGATCAACATTTCCTGTTTCTAAAAAATTCGGAATTCTCATGAAACTGTAACTTCCAGTTGTATCAGTGAACGAGTCTCTGAAATCAAATTCCATTTGAAAACATCGTTTTTCCAGACAATGGCTCTTCGAATTGCTCAACCAAGCCCTCGAAAAGCTGACTCGTCACACTGCACTGATGGAAAAGGATATCAAGGAGCTGACAGAGAAGTTGGAAGCAGAAGTAAAAGAGGAAGAGACTGGAGATGTGAAGATGGAAGAAGACGAGGAGAAAGAGAAGAAGAAGCAGAAGGATATGGAGGAATTGGAGAAAAACCAGGCGAAATTTGAGCAAATGAACGCGTTCCACAACACTCTTTTCATGGAGTGTCTCAATGTAAGTTGCAGAAAGTTTTAGCGAAGTTTTAGTTCAACAAAACAAATTTTTAGGCGCTAATCTACGAAATGGAGACTGCCAACACGAATTGCTCGGAAATGGACGGAACTGGAGACTCGGATGCACCAACACCAAAGTTCCTGTGGCTCCGCGGACGATTCTGTCATGTTCTGCTTTATGTGAGTTTTTATTTTTATTTGGATTGAAATTTTAGGAAGAATGGAGACTGAAAAGTTGATATCTTTCAACCTTTTTCCTAACTTGAATAGCTTTATGAGAGACGGTAATAATGAGAGAAATCAAAGAAATCATATTTTAGTACGGTGAAACTGTTTTCTTCTGTTTCTAAAATTTATGACAAATTTTTTCTCGATGTTCATGTTTAGTTCGAGAGTACTGATTTCTTCTCCTACAATTAATCTATCGATTTGAAATTTTCTAACTTTCCTAATAATGTTATTGGAAACATACACAGATTTTTTTCATGAAAAAATTTAGCAGAATTGGAAAAGAGATTATCGAAAAAAAAGCATTCTTTGGCAATATCGACCGTTTGTAAATCAGAAAATATTTCCGGAAATTTTGAAACAGACTTTTGCTTTGAAATTTTGCTGCAAGATCCTAGGCACACCCTTTTTTTTGTATTCCAACAACAAAAGTGAGACAAAAACTATTTTCAAAAAAGTTATTCGATAAAATATACATCTCTACAATGTGAAAAACATTGGAAAAAACCTTCAAACTTTACTTGAAAATTCATTTGAAACTGGAGTTTATTTTGAGCAACTAGTTTGATAGAATGAATGCTTTTACCTCACGGGAAACATCAGAAACTTCCAAAAGCGAGCTTGGAAATATTTTCGAAAAACTGTGAAACAGGATTCAAAAGAATTTTCTATCTTTATCATTGAGAGAACCAAGCTCCGCTTCTAGTTTCAAATTTGAAAAAATTGGATCATGTCTTTTTTCTAGACAATACCCTTTTTCTCTATAGACCAGTAACTGCCAAAACCTGAATAATTGGAATTTTAGAAAAATTGTGGAACAGAAGTTTAAAAAAAAGAAAAAGTATTTGTTATCAAATTTGTCTTCAAAATTAATAAATTTGGCATAACGGCGGCTACCACATTGCTCCAAGTCCCATCCAAAATTTGGAAAAAGTTATTTGAAACCGCAATCTTCCTTAATTTCAGCACGCCGAAACCCTGCTGAAACACACCGCCCAAATGGCCGACGAAGTGTTCTCCCGTGACGGACTCGACCCATCCATCGCCGACTGCTTCACTCAATTCCAGGCTCTCCGGATCTAAATTATTTTCTATCCTATTTTATTCCATTCTTCCCTAAAAACCCTTGGATCCAAATCTATCTCTATTTCGTTGAAATCTCGATTTTTTTGAGTTTCGGGTCCTTTTTTCTTGATTTTATCTATTGTTTGCTATATTTATAATTGATTACAAACTCTCGATTGTCGTTGACTTCTCCCACCTACAAGCCATAATTGAGCACATTAACACAGAGATAAACAAGAGGAAATTGGCACAGAGGGATATCAAAAGTAACAGGGGTAGATGGAAATCAGGAGAGGGGTCGAGAGGAGAAGAGAAAATCAAAGAAGAAGAAGAATTGGAAGGAGTTGGAGAGGAAGAAGGGACAAGGGATTGACGGGAAGAGGATCGGAGACGACGAAGGGAGTAGCAACCTGAAAAATTGGAAAATTGGGGATTCTGGATACAGTTTTTGATTACAACGCGATGATTGACGATCTCTTTTCTGTTTGTTTTCGATAACTTTTTGAAACTGAAAATTTTTGGGATTTTTGTAAATACAGTAATTTGGAATAGGGTGTATTGCGATCATGATGCAAACATGAAATGAGCATCGATACATGACTCGTTTAGTTTTTTGGAATTGTTTGGAACAGTAAAGTTTTTGGATTACTGTAGATACAGTAATCTGGAATAGGCGTAATGTAAATCGACAGAACTGACATACAGTACCGGACAAAAAGAAATCATATTTGGGGTTTTTCAGTGCAAAAACGTCATTTTCTAAGCTATGGGTCCGGGATTCAACAGAAATGCATGACTCAAACTGTTCATAATATTGTTTTTCAACCTTCTGAGAACTAGAAAAACAAAAAATAACAGACTGGAAATAACAGACTGGTTTTCAGACACCCTAATATAACGTGTTCTCTGTAAGGGTGGAGCATGGTCATTTGTCCAAAAATTCTGAAAACTTTGTGGCATGAAAAGGCAGCAATTTGTGAGATCCACTATGAGAATTTCAAAATGGAAAAATTGCAGTATCAATTTTTAAAAATACAAACGTAGCACCATTGGAAAGACACATTCTTCCTGATAATTTTTGCAGTTGAACACTTTTCGATTGCTCTTCTGGTTCTCGAGATACAGTCGTTTTCCCGAGACGCACCCAGCGCGCCCTCCTCGGCGGTCGGTCGCCCCGATTTCGCAATGCCGCCGAAAATCGGAATTTGGAGGCGTTTCGGGAAAAAATTCATAACTCGCGAATGGTGCAAGCTAAAAATAAATGGTCAACTGCAAAAATGATCACCACAAAATTGTCTATCGAATGGTTTAGTTTACAAACATTGATAAAATTTTCCAATTTTGTTATCTTGAAATTTATGAAAAAGTAAAAAAGAATGGATCTCACAAATTGATGTCTTTGAACAGGCAAAGGAGATGATTTTCGCTCGAATATTTTTTTAAACAAGAGCTGAAGATTTGGAGCACATTTTAAAACAAACATTTTTGCGAGAAATGACCATTAAGGTTAGAAAAAAAATCATGAAGTCGGAAAAAGCATGTTTTTTCCATATTTTTACACATTTCTGCCCATAACTTTCTGAATACATTTTTCAAAAATTTGAAAATTGGTGAGAAACTTTCTTTTACAACCACAATTGTGCCACAAAATTTTCAGAATTTTTGGACAAAATTTGAAAAAGTCGATTTTGGCACCTTTGGTCCCCTACAGTAACCCGGGGGTGATACCTCCTGACTCAAAACTGTGCATAAGGGTTACCAAAGACCCATACTACATGCCCATAATCATAACTTTCCTTAAGGCACGCGTTGCTCGAGTCTTTGGGATAACACGTTATATACCCACCATAACATTTTTGATTTTTTTCGAAAACATGAAAAAAACTGTTCTCGACCTCTGCCCCAGATTTGAGTCCTCTCGTAGAACGTGTCTTATCACAGGGGACAGTGATAGGAAAAATTTGTAAAGTTGGTGACATTGACCTCGGCCTTGGTGACATTGACCTCGGCCTTATTTTTTATTCCGCGCTGGCCCATACCACGTTGGAAGCAAGTAGTTGTCAGAATAGTTGAGAGCTTTCAAAGTTTCTCAAAAACTAGACATGGATGTGCAACCCGGCAATCGTAGTAAGTTTCGCAAGAAGAATTTGTGAGAAAACTTCAAAAATCCATTTTCCAGTTCCCACTAAAGTCCTGCTCTCCGGTAACCAAATCCCTCAACTCGGCCTTGCCACGTGGAGGGACTTCAACAAACTCTACCAGAATCCATGGCGGACCGAGAATCCGTTCAGAGCCGTGCAAATTGCCATAGAAAACGGGATCAGTCATCTGGATGGAGCCGAAGTGTATTTGAATCAGAATGCAATTGGCAAGGCGATCAGGAACTTTTCGAATCGGTACGGTCTGGAGGTGAGGAAATTGAAACAAGTCCGGAGAAAAAGAAAAATAGTAGAAACAGGAAATTTTTTTGAAAATTGTAAAAAAAATGTTACTTTTTTTCAAAAATTCAGTTTTTATGCGATTTAAAAAAAAAGTTGGAACAAATTTCTAAAAAATTTATGACTGTTTGCTTTGATTTTATGTACTTTCTCATTGCACGCACAATGGGAAACTACGAAAAATTTCAAAAAAAATTTGAATCAAAAAAAAATTCAATTACCATTTTTTTCATTTTTTTCTCGTTTCTAGTCAGATTTTCTAAAATTTAAAAAAAACGAGTAGAAAAAATACTTTGATACTCGAAAATTGTCAGGTTTTCCAGTTTTGTTGATTTTTTCATAGAAAATTTATTTTCAAAATAAAAAAAAATTTGTGAAAAAAAAATTTTCAACCGCTGCTTTTTTGTCACCTACTGAAAAATTACGGGAAATTCCAAGAAAATTTTTTTTGAATTTAATTTTTTTTTGAATTCAAATTTTTTTTGAATTTAAATTTTTTTGAAACCGAATTCTTTTGTCCAGAAAAAGTAGCTCTAAATATAGAAGATCGATCAAAAAAAATCAAAAAATTGAAACTCTAAACAAAATTTCCCCTTATTTTCAGCGTGCCTCCCTGTTCATTGTCTCAAAAATCTGGAACACCCACCACTCGACCACAAACTGCCACGAATCCATCGATCAAACTCTTCGAGATCTTCAAGTCCAGTATCTGGATATGATGCTCATTCACTATCCCCAAGGATTCGCCGAAAATCACGAAGCAGAGGAAAGAGACGATAGTCACTACGTGGACTTCTGCGAGTTGTTTCCGAATGACGGAGAACAACTTTTACTTTCCGACATTGATTTTCTGGAGACATGGAGAGTCATGGAACAAGCTGTGGATCAAGGGAAAATTCGATCGATCGGAGTGGCCAATTTCAATCTGGAACAGTTGAAACGTCTTTGGGAGGAGGCGAGAATCAAGCCGAGTTACCTGCAGATCAACATTGAACCTGGAACGATACACCTGGAGATTCAACAGTTCTGCAAGCAAAAAGGGATTCTGATTGGAGTGCTGACACCTGGGAAAGGATCAAGGACTTTGGAGAATCAGCAAGTGCAGATGGTGGCGGCAAGGATTGGGAAGGTAAAAATGGGGAAAAAAGGGAAAAATGAAATTTGAGAATAGCATAAGAACGAGTCATTCCGGGTTGATTTTGAAAATTTGAATCTGAATTTTTTTTGCAAAAACAATTCAATTTTGAAAAAAAAAAGCGGAGTTTTTTTGAAGAAAAATTCCTGACAAGCCAAATCAAGTCTGGAAAAAGAAAACAACTGTGAGAATCCGACAATTTGTTATTCTATTTGTGAAAATTCAAAAAATTATAGAAACATAATTTTTTAAAAAATTTTTGAAAAAATTGATTCTAAAAATTCCAAAAAAATGTCGATGGAATTGTTGACTTGCCATTATTTTTCTTTCAATTATCTAAAAATCCAGCATAATTGAAACAGAAATTCTATAAAATGGAATTCTACATTTTTTTTTTGAAAATTGAGCAAATTTTTCGCACAGTTTTCAATAATGATTCATCTGACCACATTACAATAATTCCATTTTTTTACCAGAAAGTAATTGTTTTTTTGTAAAAAAAAACTGAAATAAAAGCAAAAGTTCAAATTTGAAGAAAACAACATTTTTGCTCTAAAATAATGTCAGAATTCTTGCTACCCATTTTTAATTTTTTTAAATTCTCCCAAACAATAAAAACCTTCCAGACACCCATCCAAGTGCTCCTCCGTTGGTACATCGAACACGACCTCATCATTCTCCCAAAGTTTTCCACTTCTGGTGAGTTATTTTGCTGATTCGACAAGCTCATTACTTCACATTTCCAGCCGAAATCCTCGAATCCCTGGCCATTTTCGACTTCCAATTGACCCCGGATCAAGTGTCAGAGATCAATGGATGGAACGACGCTCCACAAGCAAATATTCAGACTATTCCTGCATGGCCGTTTGGTCAAAGGGTCATTAGGACCAGGCTTTCTGAAGGTGAGAAAATTCACAGAATCTGTTTCAAAAGTTGGGAATTTGAAATGAATTCGAATTCAGTAATTCCGTAGGACTAAAAAAAGAATTATGAAGAAATTTAGAAATTTGAATTTTGAGATTTTTTTTTCTGTTTCAGAAATTTTTGATAGGAAATTTTACAAGCTCAAATTCAATACACGGATTATCTGGGTTTCAAAAATTTTGATAGATTGAGAGTTTTAGAAACCAAAAATCCAAAAAAAAATCAAATTAAAAGCTTCAGAAATTTCCTGCCCTTTTCTAAATTTGAATTTTTTTTTTTCTGTTTCTAAATATTTAGAAAAATTTTTTGATAATAAAAAATTGCTCAATGGAAAAATTTAAAAAATTGATTTGCTTTTTACAAATCAAAAAAATTAATTTTTTTTTTAATTTTGAATTTTTTTTAAAAATCATACCACTGACAATTGAAAATCAATTTTCTAAAATTTAGAACTTTTTTGAAAAAAAAAATCTGAAATTGTAAAAAATATCAAAAATTCAAATCCACCAAAATTTTCTGTTTCTGAATTTTAAATAAAAAAGTCAAATTTTTTTTCAATGTTTTCAATTTCCAGTCCCAAAACTGCACGGTATCCCTCGTCTCGGTCTCTCCACTCAACACCTCTCCGCGCCGGAAATCCTCTCTTCATTGAGACACGGTTGCCGACACATCGACGTGGAATACGTGGACTTTTCGAAAGCTGGTCAAGTCCTCACAGAAATTGCCAGTTCCGGAATTCGTCGGAAACATTGCCATGTCACTGTACGCATCTTCCCGTCATTCAGAACAGAAGCCCAGTTTCACGAGGACTTTCAATGGATCCAAGAGACTTTGAACACCAGTTTCATCAACTTGGTCCTGGTTCAATGGCCACGATACAACGAACTGCATAGATTGCCTGGAGGAGTGGAGAATTTGGATATTTTGAAGACTTGGAGACTTTTGGAGCAAGAAGTGAACTCGAGAAGAATTGGAGCCATCGGGATGTGTCATTTCTCGATGGAACAAGTCCAAGTTGTACTGGAGAACGCGAATGGCCCCGGAAACATTGCCCCGAAAGTGCTGGAACTCGAACACCACCCCCTACACAGTAACCCGGAACTTTTGGAGTTTTGCGACGCCCACGACATCATGGTGATTGGCCACGCCCCATTTGGAGGAGGCAACAGTCCCAGACGCATCCTGGATCATCCGGAGATTCAGAGAATCGCACAGCAAGTGGGGAAATCGACGGAGCAAGTGGTGTTGAGATGGGTTTTGGAGCACGGAGCCATTCCAGTCGTGGATCGGTTTTCGGAAGGTGAGCTTGAGTTAGTGAAATTTTGGGAAAATCTAGACACAGTAATAAAGGATTACTGTAGGTACAGTAACTAGATAAACTTTTGGAAAATTGAGAAACAGATTTAGGATTTTTGAAAATTTTCTTTTCGAAGCAATTCCATTGGATTACTGTGGGTACAGTAGCCAGATAAATTTTTAAAAAATCTAGAATCTGAAGAAAAATGTTTTTGCATAAATAGTAGTTACGGTGAAATTTTTGATTTTCTAAATTGAAGAATTGAGAAAAAAAAACGGATTACTGTAATGTACAATATTCTTCAAATTTTGTTAGGCTCAAATTCGAGCTCCGAATTACTGCTCAATCGTCAACAAAATTTCTGGAAAATTGAGAAACTGTAAACGAAAAATTATTGTAGGTAAAAAAGGGAGGTTACTGTAATACAGAAACCTGAAAAATTTTACAAAATTTTGGAAACAGTAATTTTTAGATTTTTATAAATTTTCACAGTAACCAAGAATTTAAAAATTACAGTTTCCACAGGATAAAAAATTATTTTGAGATTACTGTAGGTACTGTATTCGGTTTTTTCTTTCAATTCAGATTTCTCTTCGTACACTGTAATAAATTTCCAGTTACAAAAAATTTTCAAAAATTTGAAACACTGAATTACAGTACTAGATATCTGTTATATTTTCGAAAATAACGACTTTCTCTGATTAGAATTCCTAGAAAAATATAGATTACTGTAGCTATGAACAGTAATCACTGAAATGTTTTGAAATATTTGAAAATTTTGATTTTAAAAAAAATTTCGTACAGAAGAACGATAAATTTTCCAAAAATAAAAAAATTTATGAAAATTGGTTCAAAATTTTTTTATTTAAAAATTTTGAAGGAATCTATTCCGACAACGTGATCAAAAATGCAACAAAATTTATAAAAATTTATAAAAATTTATAAAAATTTATAAAAATTGGTAGAAACAGTAAAAAAATTTCAATCATTTTTTCCAGACTACACGAAGATCTTCTCCTTCGAACTAACCGCCGAGCAGATCAGATCAATCGACAACTTGAATATTGGATGGAGTTGTTCCATGTCGCCGCTTTTCAGAAGAGAACCTCTAGATGCACCGAATCAGCCATAATTGATGATCAATAATGGAATAATGATAATTTTTTTGTCTTTTATCAACTCGGATGACTTTTTCAACTCGTAATGATCGATAGATCCATAACTAGAATCAAAGATTCATTTATTTTTTAAATAAAAGTTGATTTTTCCCCATTTCAAACCGTCAAAACATCGAGTCCACATGACTTTTCCCCTTTTGAATCTAGCAAAACACCTCGTTTTTCTGATGGATTTACGAGTAGTTTCTCCACTAGCTACCAGCCTTTGCCCTTTCTGTTTTTCACGCTTTCACTTCCCCAAAACATGCTATTATCCTCCCCGCTCCATCTTCCCTCCTGATAAGAAGCACCTTATCAGATGACAGTCAGATCTTCGTGATCGTCTTTGGAGATTCTTCAGATTCAAAACTCAAAGAAAATTGCAGTCGATATGCAGAGCAAGAACCTTACCGGAGTTGTTTCTACAGTTTACATTGGGTCAAGAACTTCACTGATTGCAAAAACAAGGAGACGAACATTTGCGTTTTTCACTTGTTTACTGTTACAGTTTTCCACAATAATGCGATCCAACTTTATTTTAATGATCCGTTGATCGATAACAATTTGAATTGCGAAAATGAGAAAGAAAAGAATTTGAGAGAAGAAAAAAACACTGCTTTTTAAGAGTCGGTGTCAGTTAGTATTCAAAAGGGGGTGGCACAAGCCCCCCGCGCGCTGTTTCTCAGTCAGTTTTGCTTCAAATTGTATGAAATTTTGAACATAGACTAAACAAAACCCAAGAAACACGATTTTGACAATAACTAAACATGAAAAATTTTCAATACTGAGATACTGACAAAAACTTTGAACAGTCATAACTTGGCTCAAAGTGAACATTTTTTAATTTTCTTTTTTTTGATAGAAAGAAAACTTGATTGTCTCTGTTTTTTGTGTTAAAAACTTCTTTTGAAAAAAATTTCTAAGCACAGAAAATTTGATTTGAAAATTTCAAGTAATTTTTTCTCAAAAATTTTCAACGCCTAGACCAAATTTAGTTACGTTTATTTTGTTTGCCGTCTAAAACTACATTAGAAAAATTATAAAATTTTTTATTTGAGCAGTGCCGCCGACTACCAGCTCACTTTAAAATCTTCCAGAGCAATTTTCCACTTTTTAAAAAATTTGTTCGGTTTTTTGGTACTAATATAATAGTGTAAAATTTCCTTCTCTACATTTCTTCAGTTGACAGTTTTTTGATATCTCTTATGGTTCTCGAGATACAGACCATAAAGTGAGAACACCTTTTCGGTCGGCCGCGCCCTCCGACCGCCGCCGACCTCAACTTTTGGGGGTGGCGCGCACATTTTGAATTTTCAGGGGCTTACGGTAGCAGATATTGATAAGAGGTTAATTGATAAAATAAACTAGAGGAAATTATCTATCAATCCATATAATTCATTTATTTTTTCGTCCAGTATTACTGCCGCAGTGACACAAAAGGCGAAATTGTGTCCGCGGCAGCCGCTAACTGGTGGCCGGCGCGCCGAAATTTTCGGCTCGCGCTCACTTTTTGCTTCATATCTCGAAAACCATACGAGATTTCAAGAAACGGTCAACTGATAAAATGTAGAGGAGACAATTTTACATTACTTTTTTTAATATAAAAAACATGGAAAACTTGTTTTCAGTTTTAAACAGTAGAAAAACAAGTGTAAGTGCTAAAAGAGAGCAAACTATCGGCGGCACTGCTAAAATCAAAATTTTATTAACTTTTCTGATGTAGTTTTGATTGGCAAACAAAATAAACATTAATAAATTTGGTCTAGGCGTTGAAAATTTTTGAGAAAAAATTTCTTGAAATTTTCAAATTAAATTTTCTGTACTTAGAAATTTTTTTCAAAAAAAGTTGTCAACACAAAAAACAAAGACAATTATGTTTCCTTTTTATTAAAAAAAAGAAAATCAAAAAATGTCTACTTTAAGCATAGTTATGGCTTTTCAAAGTTTTTGTCAGTATCTCTGTAACGAAAAATTTTCATGCTTAGTTATTATGAAAATCGTGTTTCTTGAGTTGTTTTTACTCTATGTTGAAATTTTTACATGATTTGAAGCAAAACTGTGCCCGCGCGAGCTTTTGTTGATGTTTCGGCTTTGATTTTGGTTTTGGTTTTTATTCGTCTGAATTGCTCTCGCTACACTTCTCTTTTCTCGGGGGGCTTGTGCCACCCCACAACGGAATCTTTGAAAAAACCGACACCGACTCTTGTTATCACTGATCTTGAAAGCACACAGGGAAACACTTTGCAGTCTTCTATTACTGCGGTCACGGGGAGTGGCACTCGGCGGGTCTCGCCACGAAATCGGTTTTTTGCAGTTTTCTCGTTTCTGCACCAATTTTTTGAGTTTTTTTAGATGAAAATTAATAGAACTTAAGATTTGAAACCTAGAAATAGTTAATCCGACCCGGAATTTTACATTTTTCATTGAAAAATTTGAGATTTTGTGTTTTTGGCGGGAAAGTTACAAAAACGGGTAGTTCGTAATGAAAATCTAACTGAATTTGGTCAAATTGACTATTTCTAGCTTCCGAATCATATTTTCTATCCGTTTTTATAAAGAAAATCTCAAAAAAATCGGACCAGAAACTAGAAAACAACGAAAAACTGACTTCGTGGTGAGACCCGCCGAGTGCCACTTTGCATGACCGCAGTAGTAATTGCTCAAAAGGTTATGGATACATTTGTCACATTAATCTATTGGAAGAAGGGGTTTGATTGCTAGATAAAAACATTAGACAGTTGGTTTTTGGTTTTGAATTCAAGTTGAAGTAGAGGGATTAGGAAAATAAGATGAAAACGACAAAAAGTTTTGAAATTTTTGATCAAATTCTGTTTTCTCTTCTTGATTCTTGTTTGTTTTTTACTTGTTTACAAAAAAAATAGTGTGACTATTTGCACCAAGTTTATTTACCGACAATCATACATTTAAAAGCAAAAATCTGTGATATCGGACAAGATGATTATATCCGACGAACACAAGTGAAGAATTGTAATTGTGAGGGATGTGGGTTTGCTTGATACTCGATGGTCATGAGGTTGAAAGGGACAAAGGACATAGAGGTTTGCTTGGATTTGAGTGTTGAGAGGTTTCCAGAAGATCACGACTACTTCTTGAGCCATTTCTTCATTGGCTTTTGTTCTTGTAGCAGAACATCTCTGGAGATCCCTTGTTCGTCGAGAAAGTCTTTATATTGTTTTGTACCGCTGTTGGAGAGGAACTGAAATACGAAGTTGGAAATGAGAAATGAAAGAAAAAAACTCACTTTGTACACTCTCCGGACGTTTTCTGGGTTCTCGGTACATACAATTTCTCGAAATCCGTACGTTTTGATAGTCGTCCCGAGCTTTTCCACGTATACATTAGTTCCATCCGTCTTGTAGTTCTCGTCGGGTGGTACATCCTTCATAGTGGCCAGGTACCTGAAAATTATTCTGATTGGCTTATTTTCATATAGAAAACGTACTGGGTGAAGGCGGTTGTGATGGCCATTCTAATTATGGAATGCTCAGCGTCCGCCACAACAATAAATTTCCAGGAGCATATCTGAAAACATCAAAATAGTGTTGGTAGTAATTTTCAGAGCGTACCTGCTTGCCAAACAGTTCACTATTCTTGTTCATCACTTGTTCTTGTTTGGCCGGATCTGCGAGGGCGGATATCAGATTGTCTTCTTTGTTCTTGGTCAGACTGAATTTGAAGACGAACAGAGCCGTGGATAGCAGTGTCGGTTTTCCGGGTCCAGGCGAGCAGCTTATGTCACTTATATCACAGGTAACTCTGAAAGAATTTGTGTTCGTGGTACTTTGTAAAGTCAAATATACCCGTAGTTTTGAAGCAGCTCCAGAATGGTATTGGGACATTGTGTACGATTGGCTCCATTTTGCACATTATAAGCGTAGAATTTCACGCTTTGCACACTTTTCGTGTCTCCACCGACTTCTTCCACTGGTTCCTCCTTCTTCACATTCTTCTTGTTTTCACTTTCCGTGTCTCCACCGACTTCTTCCACTGGTTCCTCCTTCTTCACATTCTTCTTGATTTCACTTTTCTTGTCTTCTGGAACCTGATAAACAATTCCTACTGTCGCCGACTTGTTGATTTTGGTAGTTTGAAGGCCTGTTGGAAGAATTGGCGGTTGCACCGGATACCCGGAAAACTCTCCCATTCCACTGTGGCAACCTTGTGGCAACCATCCCATCGAGGGATTCCAAGGATATTGCGGAGCCGAAGTGAACCAAGGATATGGTGGCGGGTAACAGTGTGGCCCTGGTGGCATGTATGGTGGCTGGTGGTATCCGCTTGTCATGTTCATGGGTGATCCTTGGTATGGGTAGCCTGGAGGAATTTGGGACACTCCAGGAACCGCAGGTTGGAATCCTGGAGGAATGTTTGACACTCCAGGAACCGTTGGCAAACCATTTGGAATTCCATGGAGAGATGGGAGGTATCCTGGAGGAATGTTTAACACTCCAGTAACCGTTGGCAAACCATTTGGAACTTGGGATCCTCCATTTGTCACTGGCTGTGCAGGGTCAGAAGTTGGAGCGGGAGCTGGTGGAGGAGTCGGCGGTGTCTGTGGTGGTGGGGCTGCGGCTGTCGATGGAGGGATCGCGTTTCTCAGGCGGCCTCTGGGAGCTTGACTCTGTGTTGCCACTGGGGTTGGACCACTGCGATTGGCCGATCGCGATCGGGTCGATGGACTCGTCGACGGACTCTGTAAAATGATGCTCATATTCTGTGATGAAATGGAACAGTACCTGTACACGTCGACGAGCCGGTTTTCTGTTTCTTGTAGTCGTCGTCGTTGCTTTTTTCTTCGGTGGCATCGTTGAGACAGGGAATGAATCACAACTTGTACAAAATCACTCTTCCCCCTCTCCAAGTTCACGTTTTTTTCAAAAAAAAAATGATGGAAACGTGTCACGTGGAGCTGCCATGGTAGAATAAACACTGTCAGTTAGTTCAGAACTTCAAAAAAAATGAGAAATCCAGCGCCAAACATGAACAAGAAGAAGAAGAAGAAGGCAGTTGAGGACTCGGGGACGGCTTCGGAGAAAACGGCGCCAAAGAAAAAGAAGAAAAAGGTGGAGAAAACGGAGACAACGACGGGTTTGGAGGTGAAAAGTGTGGATACGAAGAAGAAAACGAAGAAGAAGAATACGATTGATGAGGATGACGAGGAAGGGGAGAGCAAAATGACGGGAGAGGGGAGGAAGAAGGCGCCGAGTGCAAAAGTGAGTGTAACTCGGGATTCAGGGGAGATAGAAAGAAGTTGTCAACTACAAAAATGTAGCTGGAAATGTAAGGAACATATTCGTAGTTGACAACTTCTTTATATCTGTGATAGTTTCTGAGTTATAACTCACAGAGCGTAAAGAGCACCAAATATCAACGCGCGCCCTGCACCAAACCGTTGATATCTCGATTAAGAAAAGAGATTTTAAAAAGTTGTCAACTGCAAAAATGTAGCTGGAAATGTGAAAAACACTTTAATTGTTGACAACTTTTTGATATCTTATGTGGTTGTTGAGTTATAGAGCGCGGCGCAGAGCGTAGCTGGCACTAATCATCAGCATGCAGTCTAGCCTGCACTGAACAGTTCATATCTCGGTTATGGTTGAAGAAATCAAAAAAATTTCAACTACGGGAATGTAGCTTACATTGTAACCAATACTTTATTAGTTGACAACTTTTCGATACCTCTTCTAGATCCCAAGTTATCCTCCATTTTCTGCAGGCCAGTCCCCGAAAAAACTCGCCGGATCGTAACCGTGACTACTTTGCTCCGCCACAAGGATACAACGCAATGGGTCCAGGACAAGGGAAGACTCTCAACAATACTTATTTGGTAATCCCTCTGGGACCTTGCAATACCCCTTCCTGCCTTTTCAGCCCCCACCAGTCCACGAGAGACCCCGTCATCCTGGATACGAGGCGCCGATTGAGCCGACGGAGGAGAACAAGACGTTCCGACAGGTCGAACGGTTCCCGGATGCACACAACTTTTGAAATTATCGATTTTCTGAGAAATAAAGCTTAAGAGAAATGAGAAAGTTGTTTTTGTTGTTTTCAGTTGAAGAGTGATTAGGTTTTCCAAGCTTCAGTTTCCAGATCCATTTCAAAAGTATGTAACACTCATCGATTCTTGGGTTTAATCCAGAGAAAGCAATGTTTCGGATATCTTCATCTGATTCTGCACTTGTTTGATGGTGTTTTGAACATAAAATGACTGTTTTATTTTCTTCTCTTTTCTTTTCGTGTTGAATTTCAGTGATTGAATGGTTGACATCTCGAATAATCAGGAAAAAAATCGAATTCAGTTCAAACAACACAATAAAAATAGCAATAAATAGGAAACTTCTATCTCGACAACTCTATTGTTTTTTGTTTCGGCACTGTTTCAAAAAAGAGGACTCTAGAAAAAATGAGGGATCTAGAAAAAAGAGGGATATTAAAAAAAAATGCAGAAATATTGACAGTTTTCCGCCAAAAGTTAATGTAAATGATACCTGTCAACTTATCGTTACCTATTCGTTGTCTACTATTACAAAACAGCCATTTTTTTCATGTTTTTCTTCCAATGAGACGTCTCCCAATGATTTTTTCAAAATCTCTCATCGTTTTTGAGTAAAAATTCTCTTTGTTTTTTCACTGTTTCGAAAATTTTCAAAATATTTTCTTCATGTTTTTCTTCCAATTACCCGTTGGTACTCTTGAACTCCCAAACCTGTTGAGCATTGCACCCCATTTGTCCGCCTGCTACCAGAAATGGTCTCCTGCTAATCCCGATTGTTCCCCGGAAGGACCCCCATATCATATTACCTCCT
>LR538084.1:151252-233556 GCA_900883565.2 Caenorhabditis panamensis | reverse complement strand
TCCTATCTGAAGAACTACAGGTGTTGGTAGAAAATTGTCAACTACAAAAACAATCAGCATACAATTTCCAACAAGTTACTAGTTGACAACTTTATTATATCTCTTCTAGTTCTCAAGTTACACCTCCTTTCAGGTACCCTTCAACAAAGCTACTTGCTCACTTGACCTCGAACAGGTATTGAATGATCATCGCTATGTAAGTTTCCAAAGCCGTCTTCTCACTTTAACAATAACTTCTAGACATCACCACCAGGCTTCTACCACCCCTCATTCCAAATCAGAAGCTCTACTCCTGAAACTGACCTGATAGGTTTCAACTGGATAGACCCCTCAAATCAAAACCTCTTTTCTTACACTCTACAACTCCCAGATGGATCTCCTGGGGGTTATATGGTGAGGGGACCATTACAAAATGTGTGTTCATTGCCCAATTCTTCAGGTTTATGGCCTCAACCAGTCAACCGAATCGACCTGTGAACTTTTCTGTTCCGCTAATGGAAATGGTCTCATGCCAATCTACAACTCGGACTTGCTAACCAAGTTTTCTGAATTTGCTTATGGATCAAAATTAGCTGCAAATGAAACAGATACAGATACTGCTTACTATTCTATTGGTCTTTTCAAAAATCAAGGAGTAAGGGAAACAAAAACGTCAAAACCAAAACAAAACCCTTTTTTTTAGAATTGGGAATGGTCAAAACCCGGTGGAGAGAGTTTGGTAATCGACGATTCTGGGTTACGTTGGGCACAAGGACATCCGATTGAAAAGGAGAACTACAAGTGTGCTTGGCTTGTTATCACTGATCTCGAAAGCACACAGGGTAACACTTTGCAGTCTTCTAATTGCTCGGAAGGCCGACAAAAAGTTGTGACATTTCTGCTCAAATTCTGTTTTATCTTCTTGATTCTCGTTTGTTTTTCACTTGTTTACAAAAATAGATTGTTTATCAAAGGAATTTATTCACTACAATAAGATTTTAGATGCAAAACGATGATTTGAGGTAAGAAGGAAATTGTAGTGATGATTGGGATGGGTTGGATCAATGACAATGAACGAATTCGGGAGCGATGTAGACCAGTCGTTGTTTTGGTATTGTAGTGGAAAGTCAAGGCTTCTTCGAAAGCCATTTTTTTGTTGGAACAGGTTGTTTGAGAATCACGTCCCGATTGATTCCCTGGTCGTCGAGCCAGGTCTTGAAGACTTTCCTTCCATTAGTGGAGAAGAGCTGAAATACAAAGTTGGAAATGACAAATGAAAGAGAAAACTTGCCTTGAAAACCTCGCCAAGTTGATCCGGGTTGTCATGCTGAATCCACTCATCAAAAGTGATAGTCTTGATACATGTGGCCTTATTGAAATGATCAATTTTAGATCCGTCCGTTTCAAAGAACTCGTCACTAGCAAGATCTCTTTTCAAGTTTAGGACTCTGAAAATCATTCTGATTGGCCCATTTTCATATAGAAAACATACTGGCAGTATGCCACTAGGAGAGCAACTTTCATTGTGTCCAAGTCTGGATTGTTTATCATGCAAAATTGATATTTGCATGCCTGAAAACCTCGGAATAATGTTAGTAACGCTTTTTTGAACGTACGATTCGCCCATAAAGGTCTCTCATCTTGCGAGCCACGTCTCGCACCCGTTCTTGATTCTCGAGAGCTTTGCATATGGTGTCCTCTGCAGTTTTCTTCAATGAAAAGTAGAAAATGAATCCCGATGTCGACAAGTTCGTAGGCTTAGCCGGGCGAGATTCACAGATGACGTCATCCAGGTCACAATTGACTCTGAAAGAATTTACGGTGGTGGTACTTGGCAAAGTGAAATAAACCCATAAAGTTCAAGCAGATTTTGGATCTTCTGAGGGTCTTGAACTCGATTGGACCCATTCTCCAAATTGAAACCGACAAATCTCCAATTTCTTTTGTCTGCTCCGCCTGCCTCTTCTGCCTTCGGTGCCTCTTCTGCCTTTGGCTCCTCCTTCTCCTTCGATTCCGGCAATGGGTAGCCATGCCCATAGACCACCGATGAGTTTGGATGCATACCATGGAGTTGTCCAGGGCCTCCGAATCCAAATTGACTTCCCATCCAACCATTGGGAGTCCATTGATATGGTACTTGCGGAACGGGTGAAGGAAACCATGGATACTGTGGAGGGAACTGATGTCCGGGGGGCATGAATTGGTATCCGTTCATGAGTGAGCCTTGATAGCCAGGAGCCGATGGGAAGCCAGGAGGAATGTGAGACACTCCTGGAGCCAATGGGTGGAAACCAGGAGGAATATGAAACACTCCTGGAACCGATGACGGTCCGCCGGGAGGAATATTGAACACTCCCGGAACCGATGACGGTCCGCCGGGAGGAATATTGGACACTCCCGGAACCGATGACGGTCCGCCGGGAGGAATATGGAACACTCCCTTTGGACCTTGGGATTCTCCATTTGTCACTGGCTGTGCGGTTTCAGAAGTGGGCGCCGTTGGGGTGGGAGCTGGTGGAGGAGTCGGTGGTGTCTGTGGTGCATTGGGAGCTGGTGGAGGAGTCGGCGGTGTCTGTTGTGGTGGGGCTGCGGCTGTCGAGGGAGGGATCGCGTTTCTCGGGCGGCCTCTGGTTGCTTGACTCTGGGTTGCCATTGGGGTTTGACCTCTGCGATTGGCCGATCGCGATCGAGTCGACGGACTCGTCGACGGACTCTGTAAAATGATGCTCATATTCTGTGATGAAATGGAACAGTACTTGAACACGTCGACGAGCCGGTTTTCTTGATCTTGTAGTCGTCGTTGGAGCCTTCTTCTTTGGCGGCATTTTTGCGGGAATTGAGATACGCAATGAATCATAACTTGTACAGAATCACTATTCCCCCTCTCCAAGTTCACGTTTTTTTCAACAAAAAAAATGATGGAAACGTGTCACGTGGAGCTGCCAAGTATAGAATACTGTCAGTTTCCCGTGACCTTCTCTTATCACCAAAATGGTTTCCTGTTCCCGAAATTCGAGAAATCTCTCATTATTTTTGGATTTTTGCCATTGAAATCATGATATTCTGGTTGTGCGTTTGGTTATCCTTTGGTAAGTCTCACCAAATCTTAAAGACACTTATCAACTTTCCAGAAAAAATCGCCTTCACCTTGACTCTCGTGTTTCCATTGGTTTTGGTGGTTTCTCAGTGTGGAAAAAAGAAAAAAGGTGTGTAGAATAATTTAGAAAACTAATCAGAACTTTGAAAAAAAATGAAAAATCCAGCGCCAAACACGAACAACAAGAAGATGAAGCCAGTTGAGGACTCGGGGACGGCTTCGGAGAAAACGGCGCCGAAGAAAAAGAAGAAAAAGGTGGAGAAAACGGAGACAACGACGGGTTTGGAGGTGAAAAGTGTGGATAAGAAGAAAAAAACGAAGAAGAAGAATACGATTGATGAGGATGAAGATGAGGGGGAGAGCAAGATGACGGGAGAGGGGAGAAAGAAGGCGCCGAGTCCAAAAGTGAGTGTAACTTGGGATTCAGGGGAGATAGAAAGAAGTTGTCAACTACAGAAATGTAGCTGGAAATGTGATAAACATATTCGTAGTTGACAACTTCTTTATATCTGTGATAGTTTCTGAGTTATAACTCACAGAGCGTAGTGAGCACCAAATATCAACGCGCGCCCTGCACCAAACCATTGATATCTCGATTAAGAAAAGAGATTTTAAAAAGTTGTCAACTGCAGAAATGTAGCTGGAAATGTGAAAAACACTTTAATTGTTGACAACTTTTTGATATCTTATGTGGTTGTTGAGTTATAGAGCGCGGCGCAGAGCGTAGCTGGCACCAATCATCAGCATGCAGTCTAGCCTGCACTGAACAGTTCATATCTCGGTTATGGTTGAAGAAATCAAAAAAAAAATTCAACTACAGGAATGTAGCTTACATAGTAACCAATACTTTATTAGTTGACAACTTTTCAATACCTCTTCTAGATCCCAAGTTATCCTCAATTTTCTGCAGGCCAGTCCCCGAAAAAACTCGCCGGATCGTAACCGTGACTACTTTGCTCCGCCACAAGGATACAACGCAATGGGTCCAGGACAAGGGAAGACTCTCAACAATACTTATTTGGTAATCCCTCTGGGACCTTGCAATACCCCTTCCTGCCTTTTCAGCCCCCACCAGTCCACGAGAGACCCCGTCATCCTGGATACGAGGCGCCGATTGAGCCGACGGAGGAGAACAAGACGTTCCGACAGGTCGAACGGTACCCGGATGCACACAACTTTTGAAATTATTGATTTTCCGAGAAATAAAGCTTATGAGAAAGTTGCAAAACATTCAAAATCCGTTTTTGAGACCGTTTTTCAAATTCTTTCATCGTTTTTGAGTAAAAATTCAATTTGCCAGGAAAAATTTTAATATTTGTTTCATGTTTTTCTTCCAATTACCCGTTGGTACTCTTGAACTCCCAAACCTGTTAAGCATTGCACCCTATTTGTCCGCCTGTTACCAGAAATGGTCTCCTGCTAATCCCGATTGTTCCCCGGAAGGACCCCCATATCATATTACCTCCTCCAGACACTCTCTTCATTTTCTATACTCTCTCGACATGTTTAGAAGCAAAAAAGTGACAAGTGTGATGACATGGTCCGGAGGGCCAGGAGGATCCGGATGGGTTACGCAGGTGTCAAAAGGTCAAACCGGGTGAGTCAGAGAAAGTGCAACGGAATGAGTAGGGCAAATAGAACATGGAGACGCAGAAAAGAGGGTACTGTAGCCAGACAAATTGGATGATATTTTGAAAAACAAAATTGAGAAAACACCGTTTCAAAAATCGTAAGAATTTCTATAAGTTAGAATTTATTATTGGCACCTCGAATGAGACATAAAAAAAATAAAATGTCAATTGGATTTAATTTTCTGATGTTTCCATAATTTTAACAACAAAATTCACTACTTTCTCTTGTTTTACACGATTCCATATTTTTTATCGAGCGGAAACCGATTGATTTTCAAGAACTTCACTCACATGAAAATTTTCGGGTTACGGTATGACGCCGTGGGGTGTCAGTGGGATTCAGCGATTTTTTTTTAATATTAAAAAAAACTCATTTTGAAAAAAACTCATTCAACAACAAGCATAACAAGTCCATGTTGTCCAGAACCACATTAAAATTAGTTTCACATTTTTCTCTGTTTCAGTTTCTTTTTGTATCACTTATACATATTTTCTTGAACTTCATTCTCCCACGGTGTTCCGAAAATATTGGAAGTTACTGATTCCCAAATTGAATGTATTGGAACAGTGTTCATCTGTAACTCATTATGAAAATCGAATTTTTTCAGTGTACCACAAGATTTGAAATACATAACATTTCTGTTTCAAACTTTTTAGAATGATACGGTATACTGTTTTATTGCATTGCTGGAACATCTTTCCTATTTTCATTATTCCCACCAACCGAATTTGTCCGTAACGGACACCCTTTATTACCATTCTTCTTTTGGTTCTCTCAATCCAATTTTTGATTTTGTAAAACATATTTATAAGACTATGTATGTATGTCAGCAAACGGGGACTCTCAATGATGATTGAAACAATGAAAAATAGAATACATACATACATCCACATCAAATAAACCACTACCGATCTGCAACTACACAATCGCTAATTGAAAAATTCTGAAACAGCAAGGTTCTGTTTAATTTTAATGTATCACTTTCAAGTCTATTCTGAAGTGATACTGGTTTCTTTCAGCTCTAATTGACCTCACAATGTGTTCCGATAGTCATTTGACTCTTCCCCTCAACCGAATCTGCCCGTAACTGACACCCGTTGGTCAACCACGAATGGGGTGTTCGTCGATTGCGTAACCGGGCCATTCAATGCCCAAACAGTTGCCTTCCTCTCCTCTCGAATGTTTATTATCCGAGAGAAGAGGACCAGGAGAAGTTGAAGTGATGTTCAAGGGGATAAGTACAGTGTTAGGTACATGTTTAGATACGGATTGGGTAACAGTGACAGGAGGGAGAAGGACTTCCGGTTTGGCCAGGAGGATGAGGGAAAATGTATGGGAGTAAGTGATTTCACGGAGAAATAATTGATCTGAAAAAATTGAAAAAAACATGAAGAACATTTGAAACGGTAAACATTTTAGTAGCTTTCAAATTCTAAATTTTTCAAGAAAGTTTGGAAAAATAGAATACATTTTTTGCTCCTCTGGAATAGCACCGATTGTAAGATTTCTATATTCGAAAATTTTTCACAATTTTGTGAAACAGAAATTTTTTTTAATTTTTTTTCGGTAGTCTGGGCTTTCAAATGAGCAATAATCGGCTCGAAATGTTCCGATTTTTTTTGACATTTTTTGAGTGTCCAAATGTTACTCAATGATCGATTGGTTGAATTCTCTGTTTCAAAGTTCGCAGGAATTTTTTAAAACAGAAAATTATTTGGTAGAATTTGTAGTAATGGACAAAACTTGGCTAGAGACAGATTTTCTAGAGGGAATGTTTTGAATTTTATAAATTTTAACCAAAGTTTATTGTCCACCAATTATTAGATTTCTCTATTTTAAAATTTTTCAAAATTTTTTGAAACAAAAAGTATTCGGCAAGCCGATTTTTCTAATGACCTAACAATAAAGTTAGTTCTAATTGTTTCAATTGTGCGGAAAGTTTTACAAATGGTGATCCTATCAATTGAAAACCTTTAAAAAAATTTTACGAAACAGAAATATATTTTTTTGTTGAACTGGCTTTTCAAGTGATCATAACTCGGCTCAGAATACTCAGGTTGTTTTGGAATTTTTACAGAAAATACAAAAACGATTATAAAAATGTGGTTCAGCAAGATACATCTGATATTCAAATGAGGGAGCTCATCTAAAAAATCAAAATTTCCCAAAAAAAAATTATTGTTGCAACAACATTCTGTTTTGGAATACCGAACATGTTAATATCACAATTCTTTCTAATTTTTCAATTATAGTTTTTTGAAACCATAAAAATTTAAAAAAAAAAACTCTTTCAAAACCTCTTTCGACCCTTTTAGCCCCCCTTTCCATTAACCNCCCCCATTTTAACTCCCATCGCATCTGGTGGAATGTCAGAACTCTCGACCCAATTTGTTTATATTATAATTCTCGCCTAATGCTGCTTCCTGCTCTTCCCCTCTTCCACATAAGCCAGCTACCGTATACCAGAAAGTGGGCGGAGTCTATCTGGTGCTCGACAAGTGGAATGGGAGGGGGAGGGGGTCACTTGCCAACAAGTTTAGTAGGGGTCATTAGGTCATCCCGGGGGGTCTTTTGCCTATCATCTCCTTTTGTTTTGAGTGCTTGGATTACTGTATTTTGACCTAGATAACTGTAGATTTTTATGTTTTCTGATTTCAGGTTTTTTTCTTTGATCGTCGATTGTCGATTTCATTTTCTAGCTGATTCTGGTCAAAGTTACGTCATGGATTGGTGAGTGAACGGGTCAAATTTTTTCTAGGATCATTTTTCATGGTATCTAGGTCAGGTAAAAGGGGCTTATAATTTTTCTAGGCTTTCAGAAAAAGAAAACATTTTTGTCATACAACAACGTGTGAATCTACACTTGCTGACAAATGTTTTCCAATAAATAATTTGGGAAACAGCAATTTTTGAAATGATAGTGTTCTAGGTGTGAATTTTCAAAAATTAGGCAGAAGTTAAAGGCCAAGAACTCCAAATTGACAAAAAATCAGACTTCCCAAGCGCAGAATCCTCAATTTGAATGTTCTATTTTATAGTTCAAATTGACCATTAGCTTATTGCTGACAGATGGTTTTGAATGATGGCAGAAAAAGTAGAAAATGGCTCTAATTGGCCATTTCTAGGTTTTCAATTCTCTTTTCTATTCAATTTCATCAAAGAAACTTAAGAAAATCTGTCCAGAAACAAGAAAACACCAGGAAACTGATTTCGTGGCGAGACCCGCCGAGTGTCACTTCCTGTGACTAGACTTTTGCCGTGTGCAGAGAAAGGAAAAATTGATTTCCAAAAAAATTGTAGCTGTGCTAATAGAAATAAAAAATAACATTTTTAGAAACAGTAACCTTCATTTTCAGTCTCTCCCCAACGTTCTCCCTTGCTGCTGCCCTGGTTCCGTTGAAGATCCACAATGACTCTCCAAAACTCCCTGTTCCCGTGGATCATGATTACGATGAAGACGAGGGACTCGAAGACTCCGAGGACTCTTCCTCAAAGGAAGACGATTCTCGAGGATCGAAAAAACGCAAGGAGAAACCCCCCTTTTCCTATATTGCTCTCATTGCCATGGCTATCTCGGTAGGTTTTTTTTCCTTTTTGTCACTCAAAATCTCCATTTTTAGAAACGCCCCGACAAAAAGGCAACATTGGCGGAAATTTACAGTTACCTGCAGGAGAATTTCGAGTTCTTCCGTGGTGAATACGCGGGATGGAGGAACTCGATCCGGCACAATTTGAGTTTGAATGAGTGTTTTGTCAAGTTGCCGAAGGATACTGGGGAGAGGTGTGTTTTGGGGTCAAATCACTTTAGAAAACTCATATTTTTTGATCCCCAACTCCTTGATTTTCCAGCTACCGCGGTCGGAAAGGTCACAAATGGACGATCAGTGATTCCTGTGAGTTCATGTTGGAAGAGAATGGATTTCGAAGGCGTCCTCGTGGATACAAGGCAAGAAAGAGGGCTCATTTCAATGGATCCAATGAATTGGGAGTTCCCGGAGAACTGGTGGCAACGGTTAGTTTGATGAAAGGGAGTCACGTGGTCTTGGTACGTAGACAAATGGGAATAGGGACATTAGTCAATGGTAGTGACAGGTGGGTGTTGGAGGAAGACTAACAATACGACGGATTGGAGATTTATGGATTGGGGAGGAAGTGGGGACTTGGAAGTTGCCGATGGAAGTTTTGAAGTGAAAAGGGAAATTTGAAGCGAAAAATTGAAAAATTGAAAAAATGAAATACAGTTTCAATATTCTCAAATTACTTTACTAAACCTGGTTTTCGCTAATGAGCACGTGATATTTCTGACTATGAAAAAAAGTGAAAACCAATTTTAAAAATTCAAAAAAAACCAGCGTTTTGCTTGGAAGTTAGTGGGAAGATGTACGGAAACACGAAAAAAAAGAAACTCATTTTGAAAAAAAACCTCAAGTTTAGCATTCCACTTGATAGTATGATCACTTCCAAATATCCAAGGAGATCCTTTTTGAAATTGAAAAAAATAAAAAATCCTCAAAAAAATTTCAGAATTTTTCTTTTATTGTTGTCTACCACCATGATTTTTTTCAGATTTTTCTTAAGTGGACAGGGTTTGTGGTTCCCTTGTCAAATCAACTATAAAAAGTAAACAAACCATTTTCCCATATCTAATTTTTATTTTCATTCGGGGTTTTCGCGTTCCTATCCTTCTGAAAATTACAACAAATCATTGATTTTAGTGTGGAAAATTCAGAAAAAAATTTCTAAATTGATAGTAAATTTCTATTCATCAAGAAGGAACCAATGAAACATTATTTTTGTAATTTTATAAAAACCATAAAAATCAGTGATTTGTTTTGTTTTGTTTCACTGTTCCAAAACTTGTCTGCAATGTTTTGGTATCAAAACGGAAAATAGATTCTCAGATGTCAAAACAAAAACCTTGTGATTACTTGTACCGACCAGAAATCGTCCAAACTTTGAAAATTTCTAAAAAATTTTAAAACAGTAAAATCCAAATCTCAATTTCCTCCATTTTCCCGCACTTCTCCCAACCACATGTGTTGTTTTTTGAAACACGATTTAGAAAAAAATTTATGTTTCAAAAAAATTTTAAAGTTAGAATAAATCGGCAATGAACAGTAAGCACAACTGTTTCTCATAATTAATTTACTTTTAAATTTTTAACCTATCCTCCTCAAAAATTACAACAAAGCATTGATTTTACTATGAAATTTTGAAAATCAAGAAAATTAAATATTTTCAAATTGTCGTTTTTCTTTGATTCGACCACAAAACAATAGAAATTGCACATTTCACTTTGAAAAAAAATTGAATTCAAATTTTTCAAATTTTTCTTAAAATTTCTAATTCATCTCCAAATTTCCCGCACTCCCTCCAACCACATGTGTTGCTTTTCCCCACTCATAAATGTCTCATTTCTTCCCGCAACTCGCTAATTCCCATCCATCAATACTTTTGTTTATGGGACTCACTCCCTGCTTCATAATACACTCCTTCATCTTCCCGCCAAATTGAAATCAAATGTGTGTGTTCCCAGTTAGAAGGGGAAAGGAAAATGATACTGGTGTTAGGTTACAAAAATGGAATGAAGAGAATGGAGAGAAAGTGGGAAGAAAAGTTTTGGAGGGAACATGAAATTTTTTTTGAAGATTTTGAAGATTTAGAAAAATACTACAAGAGCTGATGAGAAAGTACTAGATACTAAAATTAATAGTTTTTGGATAAAATTGAAACAGAAAAATGAAAAATCTCGTGAAAAGACCCAAACTCTCAAAAATTAGAAAACCAATAATTACGGTTTCTAATTGATTTTTTGTAATTTTCTGGGAAATTTTGATTCGATGCTCCGTTGTCTAAATTTTAAATTTGCCTCATTCTAAAAATCAAGGTTTTGAATTTTTTTCGAAAAATTTAATTTGAATTTTTTTTTTTTTGGTTTTTTTTTGTTGGAAAAACTGGTCTCGAAAATTTTTTCAGAAATTTACAGTTTTTCTAAAATTTGGGTGTGAAAGCAAGAATAAATAGGTTGGAAAACTAAAAATTCACTGTTTCTAACAAAATTTCCAAAAATTTTGAAACATTTTTTTTTGATTTCAAATGTGTGATGATCACTTGACAATTAGCGGGATGAAATCTAAAAAATGAAACAGAAAAAAATCTAAATTTTCGGGAAGAGACCCAAAACCTGACTGCTCTGAACTTTTTTCAAAAAACCATTTTTTCAATTTATTTTTTCCTTTTTTTTTGAGATTTTTGGGATTTGATTCTGAAACTCGAAAGAACTTTTAGAAATCAACTGTTTTTCAATTATTTCGGTCTAAAAGCAAAATAAATAAGTTGTTCCAATCGGCAAAAAACTAAAAGTTCACTGTTTCTAAAAAATGTCTAAAAATTTTGAAACATTTTTCATCAATTTCCGAGCGTTTGACGAATGAATCTTCAAGTTATTCCTTATTCTTATCCCTTTCTATTCCAGCCCTACGAATACCCCTGTTCCACCACCGATTTCTCTTCCGAATCCTCTCAAATCTCTATCAAAAAGGAATTGCTCACTGACAATTGTGGATCCCCGACTTCTGATCAAGTGGTTTCTTCGAGTATGTGTTCAAATTTATATTTTTTGTTGATTTGTATTGTTTTTTTCAGCCAGTACCATTCCTCTCCCCTCTTTGCTTCCAATTGATAACAACAGTCCAGTTTACCCGAATTCCACTGGATTTTATGGAAGCTATGGAACGAGTGACTTCCCAATGCAATGGGCATCGCCATCGTGAGTTTCAACAAATTCAAAATTTCGAAAAAAAATCCCAGTTTCAAATTTTTCAAATTTGTTTTTTGAAATTTTATGCAATAGTTGGGATTGTTGGAGAGTTTCTGATATACAAAAATCTATAGTTTCAATTCATTTTCCACAATTGGACTTTCAAAAATTGAAAACGAATCAAATATAAATTGAGGGAATTTGTTTCAACTTCAAAAAAATTCCCCAAAAAACAGAAAATCAAAAAAAATCTGAATGTGCTAGAGTTGAAAGAAGCTTGTTGCTCCCCTCGTCCATTCTTCAGTTCGTAATTCAAACTTTCTTTTTTTTCAAATTGTCAATTGGAAAAAAACAAAACATTAAAGAAATTGCCGAAAAAACTGAAAAAAACGAAAATCCGGGCACCAATTCCTTCAATTTTCTAACTTCCCACTGTTTCTAGTTATTTTCCAATACGGAGATTCTAATTCTTACAATTTTCAGTGTCTCTCTAGTTCAAAACAACAAAAAGTCTGTATTTTCCTGATTTTGTTTCCAATTTTCGAATTCAGAAAGATAGTCTGAATTTTGCTGCTGCTTTGCGTATTCTTTGTGCATGTGAAAACATGATTCTGATGTTGTGATGAATCCAGAAACTTTCTGCTAAAATTCATTTTTCAAAAAAAAATTTTTGGAAAAATCTGGTTTCAAATTTTTCGTATTTCAATTTTTTCAGTTTCTAAAGAACTTTTGAACACAGAGGTTCCGATTTTTACAGTACAAAACCTTTATTCGATCCAAAATTTTCAAGAAAATTCAATTTTTCAAATTTTCTTCAAAATTTCCAACAAAAAATTCCAGTTTCCAAATTCTAACATTCAACGAAAAAAATAATTTTTCCAATAGTAAACTTGGTTTTTCACGCCTTCTAATAACTAAACACTTCGAAAATCTGCAGCTTCCCTTCTAAAATTAAAGTTTTTCAAAAAAAGAGAAAAACAATTTCAGTTTCAATTTTTTTTCAAAAAATCCACTTATCTCCAGATACGACTGGCCCTACTCCAACCCATCCATTGGTCTCTGCTATCCGGAATTCAATGTTTCCTCCCCTTCCCTTACCCCTCAAGTCTCTCCATACTTCCCCTATCAGCCAACTGTCCATCCTGTCAATCCGTCTGGATTCGTTGATGATTGGCGCTTCGGAGCAGTCCATTCCGACTTCTCGGTTCCTTTCATGACCACTGCTTCTGGACTTGGACCTCTTCCGGCTGCTGATGGGGCGGAGTAAGATTTGGAATACAATTGATAAGTGAATGATGATAAAAAGTGCCTTTCCCTAATGATAATGAATCTTTGCAATTGAAAGACTAGAAAAAACCAAAAACTCGTTCATTTAGAACGTTTCAAAACCAAAAAAGGAGAAAAAGGGGGAGGGTAATTGGACGAAAAAAGAAAAACCGAATAACTCAAAATCCCAGAGAGATTATAAGGAGGGAGGGTACGTGGTGGGGGAAAGCGGGTGCCTAGCAGTCTACGCGTATAAATAAAAGAAAGGGTAGATGGGGGGTCCAGGAAGAAGGGGATACTTTGAAAATTACAATATCTGGGATATCAAAATGGGAATAATATCAGGGAGAGAGGGGAAAAGATCAATGCTTACTGTGTGGGGGATAGCTGGGAGCGGATAAAGTAGGCGGGAGATCAGGGCCCATTCTAGGACTGATAACAACGTTTGGGGACAGGGCAAAGGGACCTGTGAGGGTACAAGGGGGAACAATAGAAAGGAGGTACAATGAGTGAGGAGAACAACAAGAAGTCAGAGTAACAGGGTGGGTGTATGACGATGTGGTTGTCGATTCGAGATCCTAGACGGCTCCTCCGAATCGTTCGCGCCCTTGAGTGGAGTTGCGGACGCTGAAAAGAAGGATTGTTGAGCATTTTGTCAAAAAATTTGGGAAATCAAACGACTCACCATTGCTGGAGCAAGTACTGAGCGCTGTGGATCTGTTGCTCGGTCCCCTTGATGGTGATTATGCGCTCTGGCTGTCCGGTGCTCTGCTCGAGAGTGATCTGGGCTCCAGACTCCTGACGAATACGAGCGATGCGCTCTCCACCGCGGCCGATGATGGTTCCTCCGAGGTCCGATGGGATGGTGACCTTAAAATCCTTCAAGAGTTCATACTACAATCAATCGTAACATTTTGTACCTGAGCAGTGGTGATTGGGCCTCCGCCTCCTGGTCCATAGCCGTATCCGGCGTTGGTTGGAGCTCCGAACTGTCCTTGCGGTGGTGGGTAACCTGGAGCAGCCATAGCGTATCCGGGAACTGGTCCTGGTCCTCCACGGAACTGCTGGAAGTCTCCGGCCTCGAAGGATCGTTGTCCGGCGCCACCTCCTCCTGGAGTGATGGCTCCTCCGAAAGTACGACCTCCTGGTCCTCCTGGTGGTCCGCCACGTTGTGGTGGTCCTCCTGGTCCTCCACGATTGTTCGGCGGTCCTCCCTGCGCTGGTCCATTACCTGGGAACCCTCCGTACTCGGAGATGGTCGACGGATCGTAGTTGAACGACGGCAAGTAAGGACTGGCGGCTCCCTTGATCGGGATCTCCTTGAGCTCCTTCATCACCTCCTCGATTATCTGGAGCACGTTCTTGGCCTCTCCAGAGGTTATGAGGACTCGATCAGTGGATCCGGGGGCGCAGCCAGTGAAAATCTTCAGACGGGCGTTGCACTTGTCACGGAGCTCCTTGATCTTGGTTCCGTTGCGTCCGATAAGGGCTCCGGCGTGCGATTGGTGGATCAGCATGCGGACTTCACACGGGTCACGATCGGAGAAGTTCTGAAACAAGAATCGGATTATTTTCAGTCGAACTGAAGGCATTCCAAGCACTTACATCCTCCAGACGCGGCAAAACATCCTTGAGAATGTTGAGAACGGTCTTCTCGTCAGCGGTCATCGTGCAGACTCTGAAATGGTATTGTATTTGGTGAGAGAATCAGAAATCAAAGGGATCGGGACAATGGAATGGGAGAAATACGGTCAAAAGGACCGTCTAGAAATACGATCGAACAAGTGAAACGATGGATTCGGGATTAGACATCGGTTCTGATGGTGGTGGTGTGGTTCAGTGTGGGGCCTTGGGTGTGGATCTGGTGGGCTGGACTTGGGCTATTACCGTTCAGGGGTATTCGAGTCGGGGACTTGGACATGGGCGTTGAACTGAAAAAATTATCGGGGTCAGGTGACACGGGTCTCTATTTGGGTCGAGAAAGTGGCCGGGAAGCGGACGAAAATTAGCTGAAACTTCTTACCTCGGCACGCAGGCGCTTGATGTTCTCGCCGCCTTTTCCGATGATCGCTCCGGCCGATTTGCTGCTCACGAGTAGCCGGACTTCGAACTTTCCTTGCTGGATCGCTTCGGTGAAGCTGAAAACGAGAAAATTAGAAAGATTCAGAGAATTTAGAAGAAAAAACCAACTCACCCATCGGTCTTCGGTCTCTTGTGGCGTCCGCTGCGATCTCCCTCATCGTTGTCGTGCTCGCGCTTCATTGCCTGCAAAAATGAGGGGATTTGAGGTGAAAAATAGGGGTTTTAGGCGGGAGACGAGCGTGGAGAACGTCCAATTTTAGGCGAAGAGGGTGCAAGTGGAGTGGAGAAACGCAGATATCGAACACACGCGTGTGCGTGCGGCCGGCGTTGCGCACACTTGAACCAGCACAAATTGTGTGTCATCGGTGAGTGTTGACGTGCTTTTTGACGGTCGGAGGGCCTTTGCGAGGGAGTTTCGAATGAAAATCTTACCTTTGGGCTGTTCATTATCATTGAATCCACTTTGATCATCATTTTACGAAGTCGTTGTGGCTGATTACTGAAATCACAGGAATTGAAGTATTTTAACGTAATTTGCGAGAAGAACGGGGAGAAAAGAACAGAGTCGAAGAGAGATGAGCAAAAATTCAAAGAAAACAACGAGAAACCTGAAATTTTCGGGAATTCCGTAATTTTCGGTAGGATTGATGATATTTCATAAGGATTAGCGAGTAAATGGCACATTTTTCTTGGAAAACACAAATTTTAACAAATTTTCCAACAAATTAGAGCAGAAACCACGCAAAACGGACGGAAACCAGAGAAAAATGAAGAAAATTGAGAAAATTTTTAGGAGAAAAGTTTAAAGGGACATGGAGTTTGGGCGCCGGGTCTCGCCACGAAAACTACAAAATCTCGCGGGAATTCAAATTTGAATTTTCTGAAAATGAAAGTTGATGAAGATTGCACTGAGAAACAAGGAATATTGCCAGCAAGAAAACTTTGAAAAAACATGGAAAAAACATAACACACAAATCTAAAAAAAAATTTAAACGATATAAATTTTGTACATTTTCCACTAGAAAACTCAATAAATTGTTTTACAAAACCAGCTTTCATAAAATCAAGTTGAAAACAATAATTTCAATCACTTTTTTCATTGATCATCACTTTCTCAAGTCAATTCCATGCAAAATCTTCCTGAAGTTCCATTCCCCCCGCTCTCCAATAACAATTTCTCCACCCGATAAAACTAAGCCCCGCCCCTTTCACCTGCATTCTAGCCCGCGCGGCGGAACCCGCGAGACGTCGGCTGCGGCAAACACTCATCACCGCGCCGCTCTCTGTTCAATTTGGTTTTAACCCAGTTAACCAAGGTACGCTGGAGTTCTGACCTTTCGAAAGAGAGTGTCAAACAAACTAAAATTTTTGGATCCGCTTCACTGGGGTAATCCGGTGGAGCAAAATAAGCTAACTGTACTTGATTCAATGTCATTGGCGAGGTCTTTCTTTCGGGGCGTCTTCAATCATTCTTCCGCATTGACCGATCACCATGGACCCCGAAAACCTCTGGCTCCCCACGCGCTCCCCGAGGCGACTCTGTTAAAATTCCCACGCTCTCAGTCGATACGCAGCGAAAGTTTCGACGGCGATACGGAGCCATACGACCCTCCGAAATTCCGCCGGCCTAAGTCCGCATGCGCCAGATCTTACGCGCAATCTCAAAAAAAACGAAGATTTGCATATTTTTTTTTGTTGAATTACAATTTTTCAACAAAATTTCACTGATTCCTCTCCATTTGCAGCAAAAATCGGCTATTTCCCTGGAAAAATATTCGAAATTTTCGTTAAAATTTGAAATTCAAATTTGTCGCGGGCTCAGTGCCAAGATTTGGCGCATGTGGGATACGGTAGTGCGACAGAGCACCTTTGCTAGGGTCGCCTTGGGGAGCGCGTGGCTCCCTTATCTTTTACTGAACTTCATAATTCTAAAGTTTTGGAACACCAGGTTGTCATCTGTTACCTATTTTGAAATCGTGAAAACCTGTTTCTTTTTGGGAGATATAGGGACCGTGAAGAATGAAAAACACTACCAGTTTCATTATTTCTTTATTTTCGCCGTTCCGCCGTCATTCTGGTTGTGCGTTTGGTTATCCTTTGGTAAGCCTCACCAAATTAGAAAGATAACTTTCTAGAAAGAACTGCTTTCACCTTTACTCTCGTGTTTCCATCGGTTTTGGTGGTTTCTCAGTGTGGAAAGAAGGAAAAAGGTTAGAAAAAAGTCTGGAAAAATCATTGAAAAACTGGAAAATCTAGCGCCAAATACGAACAACAAGAAGAAGAAGCCAGTCGACGACTCGGGGACGGCTTCGGAGAAAACGGAGCCGAAGAAAAAGAAGAAAAAGGTGGAGAAAACGGAGACAACGACGGGTTTGGAGGTGAAAAGTGTGGATAAAAAGAAGAAAACAAAAAAGAAGAATTTGATGAGGATGACGAGGAGGGGGAGAGCAAGATGACGGGACAGGGGAAGAAGAAGGCGCCGAGTGCAAAAGTGAGTGTAACGTTTGATGTAGGGGTGATGGCAAAAAGTTGTCAACTGCAAAAATGTAGCTTACATTGCAACCAATATTTCATTAGTTAACAACTTTTTGATATCTTCAATGTTTCTTGAGTTATGAGGCGCGAGGCACAGTCAAGCATGCACCAGTCATCATCGCGCAGTCTGGCACGCATCAAACAGTTGATTTCAAATAGTCAGTAAAAAGTCCCACGTGGATTTTTTCTAATTTTCTTCATTCCGACCTCAACCTCTGTCATCACGTTATCTTTCAGGCCACCCCTTATCTGTCCGGCTGATCTTCATTTGCTCTTCATTTGCTCTTCACACTTCATTCCTCGGTTCGACTACACTAGGAAGGTAAGGCTTGCAACGCTGCGAAACAGTCAAACTTTAGAGTATTCAGACTTTCAAAAACTTCAAATCGGACCTTCGGATCACTTTGCGCGCATCTTGGAGTTTGCAACTCTTCAACAACCGTCGCCATGGCCGTCCCACGAGAAGACATCCAGACCCAGCACAACGCCAAGATTGCTCCCCGTACAACGACAAACATCTGCCACATCGAAATCAACTCGTTCTACACTTCGGGGCGCTCATCGGATACGGAATCAAGAGCACCAACATGAAACGTCTTGGCGTCGATCCACCGAAAGCGAAAGTGAGTGTAACTCGGAATGTAGGGGTGATAGAAAGAAGGTGTCAACTACAAAAATGTAGCTGAAAATGTTAAAAACATTTTTGTAGTTGACAACTTTTTGATACATCCGATGGTTCTAGAGTTATAAGGCGCGGCGCACAGCTCACCGTTAAGAAATGAGCCATGCGGAGCCAAGCGTTTACCGAGCTGCTGATATCTCAATTCTGGTAAAAGGTACCGAAAAGTTGTCAACAACAAAAATGTAGCTAGAAATGTGATGAACATTCGTGTAGTTGAGAACTTTTTGATATCTTCAATGTTTATCGAGTTAAGAGGCGCGGCGCACAGTCTAACCACAGTCTAGTGTAGCTTGCAATGAATTGTTCATATCTCTGTTTTCGTAAAATATTTCAAAAAGTTGTCAACTACAAAAATGTAGCTTACATTGCAACCAATATTTCATTAGTTAGCAACTTTTTGATATCTTGGATTGTTCTTGAGTTAAATTGAGCGAGGCACAGCGTGCACCAGTCATCAACGGGCAGTCTGGCACGCATCAAACCGTTGATTTCAATAAGTCAGTAAAAAGTCCCACGTGGATTTTTTTGAATTTTCTGTATTCCCGACCTCAACCTGTCATCACGTTATCTTTCAGGCCATCCCTTATCTGCCCGGCTGATCTTCATTTGCTCTTCATTTGCTCTTCACACTTCATTCCTTGGTTCGACTACACTAGGAAGGTAAGGCTTGCAACGCTGCGAAACAGTCAAACTCCAAAGTTTTTAGACTTTCAAAAACTTCAAATCGGACCTTCGGATCACTTTGCGCGCATCTTGGAGTTTGCAACTCTTCAACAACCGTCGCCATGGCCCAATTCGCCCCACGAGAAGACATCCAGACCCAGCACAACGCCAAGATCGTCTTCAACGCTCCCGTACAACGACAAGCATCTGCCACATCGAAATCAACTCGTTCAACACTTCGGCGCGCTTCATCGGATACGGATTCAAGATCACCAACATGAAACGTATTGGCGTCGATCCACCGAGTGCGAAAGTGAGTGTAACTCGGAATGTAGGGGTGATAGAAAGAAGGTGTCAACTACAAAAATGTAGATAGAAATGTAAAGAACATATTTAAAGTTAAGAGATTTTTGTTATCTTTAATGTTTCGTGAGTTATAAGACGCGGCGCACAGCCAAGAATTCAAAAGTTCGCTGTGCGGAGTCAAGTGTTTACTGAGCCGCTGATATCTCAGTCCTGGTAAGAGCTAATAAAATGTTGTCAACAACAAAAATGTAGCTAAAAATGTGATAAACATTCGTGTAGTTGACAACTTTTTGATATCTTCAATGTTTATCGAGTTATGAGGCGCGGCGCACAGTCTAACGAGCATAAATCATCAGCGTGCAGTCTTGCATTGAACAGTTGATATCTCTGTTTTCGTGAAAAATTTCGAAAAGTTGTCAACTACAAAAATGTAGTTTACATTGCAACCAATATTTCATTAGTTAACAACTTTTTGATATCTTCAATGTTTCTTGAGTTATGAGGCGCGAAGCACAGTCAAGCATGCACCAGTCATCATCGCGCAGTCTGGCACGCATCAAACAGTTGATTTCAAATAGTCAGTAAAAAGTCCCACGTGGATTTTTTTGAATTTTCTTCATTTCGACCTCAACCTCTGTCATCACGTTATCTTTCAGGCCATCCCTTATCTGCCCGGCTGATCTTCATTTGCTCTTCATTTGCTCTTCACACTTCATTCCTCGGTTCGACTACACTAAGAAGGTAAGGCTTGCAACGCTGCGAAACAGTCAAACTCCAAAGTTTTTAGACTTTCGGAAACTTCAAATCGAAACTTCGGCTCACTTTGCGCGCATCTTGGAGTTTGCAACTCTTCAACAACCGTCGCCATGGCCCACTCCGTCCCACGAGAAGACATCCAGACCCAGCACAACGCCAAGATCGTCTTCAACGCTCCCTTACGATGACAAGCACTGACCACATCAAAGTCAACTCATTCAACACTTCGGCGCGCTTCATCGGATACGGATTCAAGATCACCAACATGAAACGTCTTGGCGTCGATTCACCGGAGCAAAAGGAAGCTGTGCTCCTCGCTGTTTCGTGTGATGCGTTTGCCTTCGGACAAGAAGACACCAACAACAATCGCATCACCGTCGAATGGACCAACACCCCCATGGCGCCGAAAAGCAGATCCGTCGCAAGTGGGTTTCGAGGAGATGAAATGGTTCGCCGCAAGAACGTGTCGACTTCTATTCTCATTGTCGAATAGTTCACGTGGTTTGATGTGCTCCCTGTATCGAAGTGGAGGTAGAGAGTGCAAATGTATTGAAATCAAGTTGTTCTTCAGGACTCTTCCCCATTCGCCACTGGTTTCTACTTTGACTACAACTACCACTACAATGCACATCTAACCTGCTCATCTATCCGGCATCTTCTCTATCCTGCTAAACTATCCTGCTAAACTATCCTGCAAAACATTGCGTGAGTTTTTTCATTTGAAATATGGGTCATTTCGCCTCTTGAATGAGAAAGTGAACGGATAGGGATCCTTTATATAGCTCGAACAGCAGGCTACCGTTTTGAGTAACAGTGAACAGCCCCCGGGCCTTGACTAGTAACTCATCTGAAAACGGCTGCTGGGGCAGGTATTGAAGTGGTCTCTACCTCTTGACTCAGCTCATTCACTAGGCAAAAACGTCTTTTGAATGAGAAAGTGAACGGATAGGGATCCTTTATATAGCTCGAACAGCAGGCTACCGTTTTGAGTAACAGTGAACAGCCCCCGGGCCTTGACTAGTAACTCATCTGAAAACGGCTGCTGGGGCAGGTATTGAAGTGGTCTCTACCTCTTGACTCAGCTCATTCATTAGACAAACTGGTTTTTTTGTTGGAGCAACTGGAATGATGGAAGATGTTCTAGGTGAGTGGTAACCAACCGAGTTCTAGACCAAGGTTTTCAAGGATTCCGAGGAAACAGCTGTGAATGGGAAGAAATGTTTCATTCTGGAGCTGTTTGAGGATTATTTCGGAGTGCAAGTAGGAAAAATTAGTTTCACTGCCATCAAATTCGTACGAAGCATCAAATAAACTTTCATTCATTCTGTTGTTCTCTGTTCATTTTGCTTCACCGGATTACCCCAGTGAAGCGGATCCAAAAATTTTAGTTTGTTTGACACTCTCTTTCGAAAGGTCAGAACTCCAGCGAACCTTGGTTATCTGGGTAAAAACCAAATTTAACAAAGAGCGGTTGATCGTGAGTGTTTGCTGCAGCCGACGTCTCGCGGGTTCCGCCGCACGAGGTAGAGTGCACGGGAAAGGGGCGGAGCTTGTTGCCAAAGGCGCTGAAGAATTGACGAGAATTCGAAAAGAATTGGTTAAAAAAACAAGGAAAGACGATAACTTCCAAATTTATCACTTGCTTTGTGCCATATTAACAGTAAAAGAGTGATATTGTTGATTTGACCGAGAAGGAAGCATAAATGATGGATTTTGTGGAGGTATTGGTGGGTGGAGAACAGGAAAAATTGGTTTTCAGACATTGCTAGGTTTTTCTCCTTGTTTTTTTGTCGTAGAGTATTCATTTATTATATAGACAACTCGTGATTATGTATTTTGTAGCAGGTATAACACATTTCCGATGGACATGGGAAATAACATGCGATGAAGTGAAGTGTTTATATGGAATATGGAAAACAATGATTTATGTTGGTAGTAATGGGATTTTGTAGTTTAAGAATTTTAATTGTTTAAACAACGTTGGATTCCTGAATTATTCTTGTTTCCCGTCAAAAAAGCAAAGAAAACACGGAAATCGGCTGTTGGCAAATCTAAAATCTTAAAGGCGCACGCAATAAACTGTTCATCGGGTCTCGCCACGCTACAGTAACCAGTGGCGCGAGCGCGGGATTTCATCGTTTTTCTTTGGGTTTTCCGTCGTTTTCTCGCCTCGTTTCCCGTCCCTTTTCGTCCCGATTGCCCGTTGTTCGGAGCAATGTTAGCAGCTCAACAAAGCAAATCGAATGAGCAAAATGGTAAGTCGAAAACCCGTTGAAAATTGTGGAATTTTGGGCCAGATAGGAAAATTGAAAATTTCAGCGATTTTTCGATTTTTTACTTGAGTTTTTCTGCAGTTTTTCTGTGTTTTCTGCAATTCTTGAGTAGTTTAGATGTGTTTGAACCTATTTTCGATTGAAAATATCACAAAAAGTCAGAAATTTAGTCAGAAAATCAAGTTCCCGTCGAAATTTGAGTTTTTGTTGTTTCGATGATTTCCCGATGTTTTTGAATGCTTTGACGAGTTTTCAGTGCATTTAGCGTCATAAAAGCCGAAAAATCTACAATTTTCCTGAGATTTTTCAAATATTTCGTCGATTCCATCCAGAAACTCCCAAATCCGAAATTCCCCTCTACAAATCCTAAAAATCCCATTCTTTCCAGAAGAACCGCAGCGCCATCGTCACAACCGATCTCCGTCGTCCGAATCCGTGAGCCGACTGCATCAGCAAAGTGGGGGCTTTGCGCAGTCGCAGCAACAACAGAGAAGGAGCAGTTTCTCGAAGGACAACAATTCCGGTGGCTACTATCAACAAAATAACGGATATAGAAGACGTGAGTCACACAAATCAAGGGGAAAATTAATGATTGCCGATTTGCAGAAAACTACAACAATCAGCGCGGTCGCAACTTTCAGCGAAACTATCAGAATCAACAGGATTATCACCAGAACACGGGCTACGGACAAGGCGGTTATCAGCATAAGCCGCAGCAGCACCAGAACAATCGGAGTTTTAAGTGAGCAATGCGATTTTTGATGTTGAAAAATCAAAATTGGGTTTTCAGCTACAACTCGAATTACCAGAAAACGCCGTTCTACTTCCCCAATCCATATCCGGGGCAACCGCAACCGCATCGACCGATTTTCAACTCGACGAATGAAGTCGGCGCGTATTCTGCCCGTCGTCAGTCTCCATCGTCGCCACCATCTCCATCTTCCACTTCGTCGTCGTCTCTTCTGACGCAGAATCTTCAACGGAGATCCGATTTGGAGAAGACGCGAGAGGAACACGAGAAGATGCACAACTACAGAGCGGCCGGCACTGCTCCGTCTCTCTCGAACACGTCGTCGCCACTGAAAGTCCCACCGCAGCCACCATCGACGCCGTCGTCGGATAAGCGAGGCGATTTGCCGGAGGATTGGCATCATCGGTTCGTGCCGTCTGTTCAGCATATGACGAGCTTTCAGACGCTTCAGATTGTGCAGAATCAGCATAGAAGAGGTAACCAGGCTCTCGAATCCCATTTGAGAACCTTGTAATCCTTGCAGGCCACGACCATCCACCACCGATCGCGCTGCAGCATCGGAAGCCGACTCCTTCGTTGCCAGTGGAGATCACAAGCCTTCCAGCGACACCGTCGGCGATGGATCAGCCGAAGTTTAGTGCGCCGACGAAGGACTCGACGACCGGCAGATCGATGGATAGTGTCGACGCGAAACACTCGAATTTTGCGGATGAACGCTGGAGAAGTGCTCTGATGGGGTGAGTTGGGATCGAGAAATCTGGGTTTTTGGGATGCGCGAAAACCTTATCACTTTCCATCAAAACAATCCCGAGGCTTCTCTTCTGCCCTCTGCCCCATCCTTTGTTGCCATATTCCCCTGTGAACAATCATCATAAACAGTCAGTCAGCTGTTGGAAAATTAGCTAGTCATCATGAAAGTGGGCGAAAAGTAGTATAATTCGAATCGGAATGTGTCCTCTGCCCTCTGTACTGTATGCAGACGCCGTTCATCGTCGTCTTTTTCTTCTTCGTGTATTCTTCTTCTCCATCGCAACCAGTTTGGCATCGCCGATTCACAGCTGCCAGAGATATAGATATCAGATGTGTGTTTCGTCTAGTTGACTGACATTTGGATCTGTTTGTTTTGACAATAGGCCGATTTGAAGTGCTTTCGGGGATTTATGCTGAAAATTGTCAATTTTTCATAGTTTTTCTCGAAAATTCACGTGTTGGATGACTTTTCTGCATTTTTCTCGTTATTTACACCATTTCTGGGTGTAAATGGTGTAAATTGGGCTTGTCTAGTTCCGGGTTTCACTATCTTCTGATGGCTTCTCTTGATTTTTACATTCCCTAGCTTCCAATATTCCAAATAACAAGAAAAACATAAAAAAAAACAACAGAAAATTTCATTTTTTTATGACTATGATGAATGTTGACTGATTATGTTAATCTTTAGACGTTTTTTTAATCATTTGAACCCGAGAAAAGCTACAAAAATCATCTACAAGCTTGCTTTTTCTCAGTTATCAGTTTATCAGTACACTCTGCAGTAATGGATCTGACAGTTTGTTCCCCGCCTTCTTTCCATTATGATCCACCCTTCATTGTCAATTTCTAGATCATTCTGGATCAGTGAATCAGCAGGATTATCTATCTTTTCTCGAGAAAAAACAGATCTTTGAAAAACAGACTTTTCCCTCTTTTCCTCCTCGGAGACTCCATCGGAGCACTTTGACTCTTGATCGGTATTTTGTGGCTCCCCGCGTGCTGGGGGAATGTTATTGTTTTGCTCTTTGTTTTTTGTGTTTTCTCTTCGTTGTTTTTGATCTTTTTCCCTTTTCTCCCTTTACCTTGGAACAGTGTGTTTTTATTGGGTTCATCGGGAACTTGTGCGGGTTATTCTTGTTGGTTGAGAAAAAGTTACTCGCTACAAAATCTTGTGATTCTTCCTGAATCCAAATTTATGTTTCAAACTGCTCAGGTAAACCATCTCGCATGTAATATTAGCGTTTTTCGAATCTAAAATCAGCAAAATTCATTTCTCACTGAACATATATTGACTCGAAAAACGTTGCGATTAGATTTCCTTACTCTCATTAGATTCGAGAACTACATGAATTAGATATGAGATTCCTTCTATTTAGATTCCAAAAACGCTCCGATCAGACTCGAAAATCTTCGAACTAGATGCGAAAATTGATCAAATTAGATTTTTCGAAAACTTTTTGGCATAGCGTGGCACGAACCACCACCTTGCCAGTGTGGCGGACGCTCTTTGTCACTGCGCCAACCGCTGCTTACCGGAAGTAGCAGTTGGCTCCGTATAAGACAAGCGCGCGCTCAGCTTTTTGGACGGCGGCCGACTGAATTTCGAATTAGATTCGAAAATTAGTCAGATTAGATTGAAGCTTCGAAAATTTGCCAATCTAAGCAGATTTTGCGAGTAGACTCGAAAAACGTTCTCTTTGAAATAGAAAACTGATATTACATGCGAGATGGTTTGCCTGAGTCCCGAGGTATTCGATTATGGAGTCGGTGAATCAGAGACTGTTCTGAAATATATTCAAACTCCAGAATCAAAATCGTTCCTCTTCCAAATTCTCCCTCCAAAACCAACAACCATGATCTTTTGCGCATTCCCCATCTCATATCCTTATCAGTTTATGTATCTAGCAGGTGGAACGACGATGAGATCATCATTCGTTCACTTTACACCACGCTTTTTCTTTCTGGGCGCACGCAAAAGTGAAAAGAAGCACTTCGCCGTCTGCTTCTCCTCTTTTTATATTGTTATTATGATTGTTAGATGAGGGAAAAGTGTTGGTTACTGTAGAATTGGGTTCCCTGGTTTTCAGAGCCCCAGATCCCCAGAGAAGAGCACGAAACTTGTGCTCTAGTTGCCTAGTTGCCATTTTTCCATTTCCGATTGGAACACAGTTGGAACAGCCGCTTCGTTTCGAAATGTGTGTGTGATGTTCAGTTGATGGTTTTGGAGATTTCTCTTTTTCAATGCATTTTCTCTCCATTTTTGCCATTTTTTATGTCCTTTTCCCGATGAAACAGCACGGGCCGGCTGAACAAATCGAGGGGGCCTCGAAACGAACGGATCCGAGCGGTTTTTCGCCTTCTTTGTGGATACATGTGGACACACATTTGGCCACATTTAGAGAGGAAAAAAGTGACTATAGTCGGAAATTGGACAAAAAATGATTGAAAAAATGAGCAATCGAGGGGTAATTGGGAAAGGACATTGTGTGGATCTCATTTTAGCTAATTTTAATTGATTGTTTAGCAAAAGGGCATTTGGGCTCTAAATTTTTAGTCATCGAATTGGAACTGTAAATGCGACAAATCTCTATATTTTTGGTGACCCCATAAGGAATTGTTCATTTGGAACTCATTTCGTCCAGTCAAACATCTGGAATACACACAGATCTCAACTTTCTGTTCTTGGATCTTCAGTGTACCCCCATGTTCATGATCGTTTCGAAAAAAGTTGGAAAACAAGAGGTAACAAGAAAAAACAAGAGACCACGATGAAATGGAAAATTTACATTTTAGGGATTTTTAGAGTTTTATTAAAACTGGGGAGAACTTTCACCAATTCCCAATAATCGCTGGAATTTTTGATCAAATCAACTCTTTTTCTCTTTCCATCTATCAATCCAAAACAATTTTCCTTTCCGTCACCCTCTAATCACAATCCGTCGCGGACAACCAACACCCTCCGTCGCCGCATCGCAGTAGTTCTTGTTCGATGTGCGATCCGTCCCGCCTGTGTGACGCAAGCCTCCTCTTATACACACTGTGTGTGTTAGTTTCTCGCCCTCTCCATCTCTTTTCTCTCTCGAGATGATTGAAGAAATGAGAGAAGTTCTACGTGCAGTTCGTTGCCCAGGTTCATCTCTCTTTCTCTCTCCACGGAGAAGTTTATCCTTGTGGTCCTAGAGAACACACATTAGGTGTTTGTGTTTTTGTATCTTTCGTTTTGGTGTATTCTGTAGTTTTCAGAGTTTTCTAAGCTTTTTTGACCTAGATTTGGGCCTTTTTGAGGCTACAGTACTCTCTGGAAAGGGTCTTGAGGGAAATTGGTTGGCTACTGTAGTTTTCTAGAGTTCTAGGTCTTTCTGAGCTCTATTCATCTGATCTTTTTGCTTTTCTAAAGCTACAGTACCCCCTGTTTCGAGCTTTTCGCTATTTGCCCCCTTAAACCGGTTCCATGGGTTCATTGGAACTCTCTCTCTCTAGTAGTACTACTACCAGAACGCGTCTTCCTGCCACCTGCAGCTGCTCTATCCCTCGTTCATTTTCCTCCATTTCTCCCCCCGACAAATCTCTCTGAGATGCTCGTTCGGTGTGAGCAAACAGGTGAACTGGAAAGGGGAAAAGAGCACGGAATGCTCTTTTCCTCTGCTCAGATGTTTCGATGTGTTCCATGAGGAGATTTGAGGATTTTTGGATTTTTTGAAGGGGTACTGCAATAAACTGAAAATCTAGTAGTTTCTATCCAGTTCAAAAAAGTCTGAAACTGTAGAAAATATAGTCTAGTTCCCCTTATCACTTTTCCATTAGCATACTCCACCTGTCAATCTCTTCTCAAATTTCAACTTCTTTCATCTTTTTATCACACCGGTCACTGTCACGCATTTCCAGTCATCTGACGGTCAATTTGGGTTCTGTCTTGGTTCAAACTTTCCCTTCCCTTCCCCTTTCTTCTTAAGTTATCATGCTTACTATCAGCTTATCACTTGTTTTTCTGTCTCTTCTTCACTGATCAGTGGCCAGAGACGAACTGTTCGTTTCAAAAAACAACGAGGAAGTTGAGTTTGAACGACCTTGATGTTGTTTTACAATTAGACGGTGTCTCGTCGAGATTAGACAAAAAAGATGACGGTTTCGGCATTTTCCCTCAAATTTCCCTCGATTTTGGCAATTTTTGATCTCATTTCTGCCAAATAAAGGGACAAAGAGCTTCACGGAGCCCCCAGCTCCCACGTGGTGGCTCCATTCTAGGTCAACTGTGGGAGGAAGGCGGAGCCAAAAGAGCCATTTGTGTCAACAAGAAGAGCACAGAGATTTCCCCCGGTGCTTTTTGCCTTTTTTGTGTTGTGGGTGTGCCAACAAACAGTTTCCCCCCTTCTACCATCATCACCTCTTTGTTGTCCGCCTCATGGATGGCTCTGGCTCATAATGGATTCTCTGAGACGAGATGACGATGGCTCGGCCCACGTGGCTCTCGGATTGAATTGGCTTGAAGTTTGCTCACCTGAAGCCGCCCCGCAGCTGCTCTTCCCGTCTATTCGGCACCATTTACAGGGGATTTGCGATGTTTCTTTGTTTCGCCGCGAATGAGCAGTTGAGCACAAATTGTTGCCAAGTTTTGAATCTTTCGAAAGGTTTTTCTTGCATTTTTAAGTTGTTCTCGCTGTTTTAAAAGAGATTTGAGATTTTGGAGATTTTGAGCAACTCTAGTGACTCTTTGGGTTTATTTTGAAAAATCAAAATTATCCGCGTATTCTCTCGGTTTTACTAGAGACTTTTCTATTCTGAAGGTTTTCCTATTTTCAGTTGACGAAAAAAAAAATCATCGGAAATTCTTCAAAATCAGTGAAAATTTTCTCTGTTCCATCAGAATTACTCGTACTTTTTCAGTTATTTACTGCTACTGTCAGTCTCGAGTAAATTCTTCCCATCGTACAAGTTCACTGTTCTCTGACTTGCGTGAAACGAGAGAGGAAAGAATCGGAACACGACCATTATCACCCGATGATATATATGCAAATGTTTCAACTCTCACGCACACAAACACAAAGAGAGAGAGAGAAAGAGAAGGAAGAGAACTGGTCTGTCCCCCGCGTCTCGCACAGTCCTGCTCCGCCGGAGGAGCCTCTCCCGGCAGTTCTGTGTCTCTTCGTCTCGAGTGATCTTTTCGTCTTTCGGCGTAAAGAGCCGCCGCCCGTCGTCGCCCTATCGGTGACGGAGAGGGGCAAAATGCAAAAAATTAAAGTGGCAAAATTCAGTTTTGGCTTTTTTTCGTCTGTTCTTTGAATTTTTGAGCTCTAGGCGTGATCTTTTGCACCAAGAAGCTTGTTTCTGGGTTACTGTAGCTTTTTTTCTAGATCCTGTAGCAAAATTTCAAATCCTTGTTCATTTTCTGATCTAGAATCCTAGATTCTCTAGTCTCTATCCTCCCCCATTTTTCTAGTTTCTTTTTCCTCTGTTTTCCAATCGAAATCTGCCGCTTTTGCCACCTCTGCATCCAATTTCCACTCGTTTTCACCTTTTTCAACGCTATCACAGTTGATTTGGCGGCATGAATGAATCGGGAGAGAGAGAAAAAGAGGAAAAGGACACAATTACGACGATAGGCGGGTCTTGTTTCTCATTTTTCTCATTTATTGGCGGTTTTTATAGATTTTTGGCTTTTCTGTGAGGTTTTGAAGACAGATTTAGAGAAATTGCGGTTTCAAAACGTTTTTTTCTTTGAATATTGGCTGAAGATGACAATGAGTCTACTCCTGAATCTGCCTCTATTTTTGTGACTCCTCGTTAATCAGATTTCCTACAAAAATTTGTTGTTTCTAGAATTCCGAAATTCCTGGTTTCTTTATTTCCGGATTGCTGTGAATTTTAATGCGAAAAAATATTTTCCTTTCGAAGTTTTCAACTAATTTTCTCATGAAATTCTGGTTCCAGAGCATTTCTAGCTCTATTTTGTTACAGTTTCAGTGTCAATTCTAGTAGCTCCTTCAATTTTCGCCTACATTGTTTTTCAGATTACAGTTCGCTGACTTTCAAATTTTGGAAGCCCTAACCTTTTCCTAAAATTCCCCGTTTCTAGAATTTGGAAATTCCAGATTTCTTCAATTCTGGAATTCCATTCTAAGTTGATCTTTACTTCCAAAATGTTTTTTTCTGAATCCAAAGCTCCAAAATACAATGCCTACCATCTCGAATTGCCCCTCTTTCTGTCCATCACCCTCCGACCTTTGCTTCTTCTTCTTCTCCTGCTCCTTCTCTACCTTCTGTCCATCTTTCTGTCCACTGGCGTCGGTCAGTCGCTTTCGCTTTCCCTTGCCAAAATTGACACTGTCCTGGTCCTCCCGCCCCATTTCCTTTCCCATTTATAATTTGACTGATTTCGGCTTTTTTCATCTCATCTTGCTCGTTTTCTCGTTACCGTTGTTTCTCTGACACTTCTGGATCTTCCTATTCTTATGAATCTCAGAACCAATGCCGCTCTCGACGGGTTCCATTGATTCTGGTTTCTTTGGGTGCGACAGTGGCATCAAGAAGGCTTCTTCTGATCCTTCTGATCAGGAAGATCAAAAGACGACACCGTTGTCGATGACGGATGAGGATGAGATGGAGACGACGTCTTCGACGACTTCTGGATCTTCTGGATTCTCCGCCACCACCCCATTGACACCTTCATCTGGAAGCCTCGGACGTGGATCCGTGTTCCACTTGAATTCTGGATTCCTCCCCAGAAAACCGCGAACGAGACGGTCGAATCGGAAGCCGAAGCAGCAGTCTGTGAACCTCGGAAGGTTTCCGAGGTTCACAGACACGCTCTCGACATCTCCGACGACGTCTTCCTGTTGTCTTTCGGTTGCTGGAAGCAGTACATCCCTCTCCACCTCCCTCTCCATCTCCCCTACCTCTTCTACTATTGATGAACTTGCCCTCCGCCTCTATTTCTACTTCAAATCCCTCTTGCTCGCTGTAAATCGCCAAAAGACCATTTGCGAGAGCATTGGAGTTCTTGTCAAGGATTTTGACGCTCGGTGGGGAAATTCTGGAGTGAGAAGGAAAGCGTGTGATCCGAAGGGATGCTTGGCTCCGATTTACACTTCGCAACGTGGAGACTCGTCGAATTTGGTTCAACCCGCCCGGTTTCCTCTTTGTTGGGCTGTTCCGCAACCCGCGATTTTCTATCAGTTGATGGCCAATGATGTGTTGGAGTATCTCAAGTTTCTCGAACGGTTAGCAATGAAAAATAGAGACATTTGCTAGAAAACCCCCAAAAAAATAAAAATTTTGCTCAAAATCTATCCCTAATTTCAACTTTTCATTTTCAGAGTGGTCCCAAACGTGAAGGCTCATCTTCAACCGAATGGACCACCAATTGCCAATGAACGAGAAGCCGCTGGGAACATTGAGACACTTCACAAACTGCAGCTCCAGCATCATCATCATCAGCAAATGGCTCGTGGCATGTTTCGTGAGTTTTTTTGCTAGAATTTTTAGAAATTTTCACAAAAATCTGCATATTTTTCGTATTTTGGCTCAATTTTCGGTAAATCTCCAACAAAAAACTGCTCTTTCTTGATGAAAAATGTGTTTCAAAGCCTTTTTCAATCAATTCGAAAAAATTGGAGTGCTGTTGGATTCTGAACAGCTGAAATTTGAATCAATTTTCACCAAAATTTGCGATTTCTATCAATTTCAATTTTATTTTCGACTAATTTCCGACAATAACAGTCTATTTTTTATGAAATCCCTTCAAAAATACACTCAAAGTTATAATTTTGCAGCCATCTTCCCTCCACAAATCCACCACCTGGACCCGTCGAATCGTCACATGATGAAGTTCCACATTGCCCCGCGCACCGACAACAACTCGTCTTCCTCGACCAACAAGGCTTCGTCTTCGCACCGTGACTCGTCGACTGGATCTCGTGGAAGCAGTCCGGCGGATCTCGCATCGATGAAGACCATTCTGGATGGACTCGACGATGAAGTGACGGGAGGGACTGGAGATATGGACAAGACGCCGGTTGTTGATGAGAAGAGCAAGAAGAGGGAGAGTGGTGAGTAGATTTGGTTGAAATTCGGGGAAAACATTGATGAGGAACTAAAGATTCTGGAAGGACAAGATACAAAGTATGACTTTGAAACCGGAAATTTATGAAATTTATTAGAAAATCTATAATTGGGATCCGCTGTGTCCCATTGGGGTCTCTTCGAGTGTTAGAAAGGCAATTTATGACCCGGAACGTACACCGAAAAATTAGAAAATCTATAATCGAATGTCCGAAATAAAGAACGTACTGCAATGCTGGGATTTTATGGCCTTGTAAGGTAGAAAATTTTAGAAAATCTATATTGGGGCGTATTGATAAAACAAAAGGGAGACCGTATAATTGAACAGGGCTAATTCAAACCCTGAGTTTTTGAGAAAATTGGAAAATCAAATTATGCACTGTTTTTCGTGTAAAAATTTTGAGACCCGCGTCCAATTAGGGAATGAAGTCACAAATGTATAATCCAGAGATTTCGAAACTGTAAAAGTTATCAGAATAAGAACACTGCACTTGCTAGTTTTCCTGTAGATAAGTTTCCAAATCTAACGCTTACTCAGAATTAGTGGCAGTGTTTCTCAAAAAGTCATAAGAAACATTTTGAAACTGTAAAAACATCAAAAGTCAGAAAATAAGAATACTTTCCTTCTTCGCCCCTTATCACCTCTCCATCCAATCACTACCGTAAGGGTCACTCGTAACTACGAATAACCCTCAAAAAGTGCACAAGTGCTCTGCGAGAGTCATCTCCCTTTTGTTTGATCAGCTCTCTTTTCAATGTTCTCTTTCTATCTCGGTTCCCCTCCAATCTATGAGGTCCTGGCAACGACGAACGGGGTTTGAAAAATTTGAATCGATAAAAAATGTACAGTAATCCAGAAATTTTGATGGTAGGGTGATCAAAAGCTACAGTAATATTTGGGTTGTCGAGAAATCAGAAGATCGAGAGGATCACGTTGGTCTATCTGTCTAGCAATCAGGAGTCACGTGAGAAAAGGATTTCTGATTTTCGTTTTCCGCCGGCTACTTTGAACTTTCTACTACGCCAAGCGACACTATCTGTCAATCTCCGGTGGTCCTCCTCTACGCTGTTCCCACTCTGCGTATCTCCTTCCTATCATACCGAGACAGTACTATCTAGTTCCTGCGTCTCCCTGATCGGTCTACTCTCTCCATTTTGTCTTTCCCGTCTCGCTGATCGTCCTAAACTCTTACTTTCCCCCCTCGTCGTCTCCCCACAACTCTCTTGTCATTTCTCTGCGTCTCGCTCCCGCTTCCACTCACCGTCACCCGTGGCGCTCCTCACTGCCTGCCAGCCAATTCCGCACTTTTTGTTGCGATGATTTTGAGAGTTTTTTGATGTTTTTCACACTTGTTCACCGTCGGATTTGCGGGATTTTGGCATTTTTGGAATCTCTGTGTTCCAGGGAATTTGTGGATGTAAAATTTTCATTTGGGTTCTGTCTGGGTCCCTTGGAAATGAGAGTTTTAGGCCCGGGTACCTAAAATTTCGGGTCCTAAATTTTGAATTGGAAGTTTTGCGCGTTTTTCTAATGAGTTTTGGAGGGATTTTGATGAGGAATTTTTGAAATTTTTTGGGTTTTAAGAGTGATAAGAATTTGATAAAAAGTAAGGGAATAAAATAAGTTTTTAGGATTTTTTAAAGTTTTTCGTTCAATTTTACTTCTTGCAATTTTAGGGTTGTTTTTCTCATTTTCCATTTTGATAATTGGCCAAATTAGGCTCTGCAAGATTCTAGATCCTGAATCCCAGAATTCCACCAGATTCAGAATCCCTTCAACCAAGAATTCTAAACCTTCACATTTCCAATTCGCTAATGACAAATCCCACGTGGGTTGACTCGTTATTCATCCAGATATTCGTCCCCAGAATAGAGAAACTCTTTCCGCCTCTTTTCAACGCCTTTTTGCTTCCTCCTCCTCTCTTTTTTTTCGCCGTCGCCACCTAGACGTCTTCAGTTTGTTTCATCTCTATCCAATTCATCATTTCCCATCATTTCCTAGTGTCTACGCCGTCGATTTGTCACTTTGTTCCGCTTTTTTCTTATGATAACGTGATAATTTCGACACTCTGAGGGCTTTACGGCTTCTGATTCTGAAGTTCTGTTCAAAGTTCGTAGATTTAAAAGATTTATGAGATTCCGACATTTTCTCGACACTTTTCTATGAGTTTTACTTTGAAGTTCTGAATTTCCAACTCGAAAATGTATAGTTTCACTTCTAAAAGTCCACACTTCTGATTCCCTCGTGATGTTTGTTTATTGACAAGATTGGCAAGATAACAATATGACACTTTTGTGTCATTCATTTGTCCATTTTATCAGTTTAGTTATAACATTGAGAAGAGCAGGAGGAGTAGGAGCTGTGATAATCAATGATCTCTAAATGGGAATTTTTCTATTCAATTTTGCTTTTTTTCCTCACACGGAAATCACTAGTTTTCACTAAATGAGAAAATTCTGAAAAAAAATTCAAAAATCATTGTCAAATTTTAAATCCCTCTTTTCCACGTTTCTCACCTCTATCCCATGGCTCTTGTCGTAAAAACAATTGTTCGGAGGTGAAACGGACGGATTGGCTAGCCGCTAGTTGTACCCTCTATCGTTTTTCACCTTCCTATCCGTTTCTTTGCTCTTTTGAGTTCTTTTAAACTATTGGGATGTGAAGAAAAGAGGTCAAGAAAACGGGATTTGGTACGATTTGAGGCGATTTTCGAATTGACACCGAACAGAAAAAAACTGATTGTTCTCTCTTTCCATAAATTTTTGTTAGTTTTGAAACGGAGAACATTCAATCGGTTATCAGCATTCGGTTGGATTCAGATTTTTTACAGTACACTGACATAATTTTGCTTTTTTTTCTAATATTTTTTTCTAATATTAATGAATTTCACGAAATTTTACAGAAAAGAACTTGATAGAATTATGGTTATTTTCAGTTTCAAAAATTTTTGAAATTCCTGAAACTGAAAAATTGTCGCTATAAGCAAGACTCCTATAGATAATAGCAGCAAATATGTACTTATCACACAGTAATCATTTAGAACTACAGTACCCTCTATCCCGCTTCTTGGCACAGCGCCAGCCGCGAACACTGTTCTCTTTCTCTCTCTTTTCGTCATACACACATTCACCCCAACAACACAAAAAGTCGGTGGGGGCGAGCGACGGACGGCCTCGACGGCCCTCCGCGCGCGCCGCCGCATACATTTTTTGTGACCCGCTCGTCACCTGGGGGCGCCTCTGCCCTTCGTGTGTCCACCCGTTGTGTGCCCTCCCATATGTGTGCGTGTTCATCTTGTCGCTCTCCTCTTCTCTCTTTCCTACTTTTACCTACTTTGGTTCAGTTCAAAGTTTTGCTTCTACATGCAATTTCTAGGCGCTCTGGAGTTCTTGGGGTCTCCTGTCTTGTTCCTGATCCCTTATTCTATTTCTGGAGCTTCTGACGTCTTCTGAGAACTTCTGAATCATTCTGATGTCATATTTTAACCCTATAGCTTCTTGTGATTTGTATCTACATCTGACGTCTTCGAATAGTTTCTGACTGTTTTTGAACTCATCTAAAAACGTTTGATTATATTTCTGAAGCTTTCAACGTTTTCCAGGAATGTCTGAAACATGGAGTGTCTGAAACTTTCAGAGCTTTTCTGGATCCAAATACTTTCTTTTTACTGTTTCTAGATCTCTTCAGAAAACTTCAGAAGCTTCCAGTCATTGGTAACAGCTGTATAATTCTCGAACCCTGAAACCTTGTTCATCAAAATCTCCCGGGTTACTGTAGCTTTTTCCGTCATAAAAACGAGATAAAAATGGGTGGGAACCATGTCGTTTCGCAGTTTTATTTCCCATATTTTTATGGCGGTTTTCTGAATTTTGAATCTCTTTTATTTTCCCGATTTTATTTTCCGATGATTCTCACCCACATGACTCGTATGTGAAATGAACGGTTTCGGAGCTTTTTTGCTTGAAAATTTCGCATTATTCTTGATCTTTTGAGCTTCTAGAGCGCACCAGAACTCGATGGAGCTTGTCAGAGCTTATCAAACCCTCAATTTCCTGGTTTTTGCAACTTTGCACTGAAAATTTGCGTATTTGCACCAAATCCTTTTGATCCTGAACTTTTCGAGCCCGGAAGTTTGTAATCTAAACTCTACGGCTTCCATTCCCCAGACTATGTCGAAATTCATCAAAATCCATCAAAAATTCGGAATCCTAAACGTTCTCTGCGCTTTTCCGTCACTTTTTCGCTATTTTTCTGAATTTTTGAACGATTCCCCGTCCATAAATTAGCCCCCTCTAGGCGACTCTTTCACATCCTTTCTGTCATCACGTGTTCCTCCATTCACTCTATTTTTTCGGTTCCGAGGGACACTGCAGATTTACGAGTTTCTCCACTCTCTGGGCTTTTCCATCTTCTACACATGATTTCTCGATTTTCAATGTTTCACGTGATTCGAAAAGCGGAGCGGCGCTTTTCAAATTGCCCATGATGTTGATGATGAAAAGATGACGGAGGTGATGATCTAGATTACATTGGTCATTGGGGAAGCGAAAAGGCCGATTTGTTTTGTGTGTAGTAGTAAGGGAAAAGAGGAGTGGGAATGGATGGCTAACTTGTGTTTTTTTGGGGTAGTATCGATTGGAAAATGAAGGGATTCTGGATCCAGGAGTTTTTGGGTTGCTGTAGCTCTTTAGGATTATGGTATATACCTCAATCAACGACCGAATGATAGAAACCATTTGTTTACGGTTTTTTTAGATCCTTTGAATCTGTAACTTTCGGACTCACAACAATTTTTGGACCTATTGTGGATTACTGTAACAACCTTCAGTAATCGTCTCGTCTGAATTATGAAAATCATTAGTTAAGTCAAGAGTTTTTATCAGCAAATGTTTAGATTTCAACAGTTTTTGGACTTATTTGGAACTACTGTAGCACCCTAATCATCTCTTTATCCTCGATTTTCCTGGGTTAATCCGTAAAGTGATTTATAATCTCTGTAAATTTGAAAAGAAATCTCCAAATTCTGATGTTCAGCTTTCTCGAATTACTGTAGCTATTTTCCTGGGTTCTCTTTGGTTACGATATCGTGGAACAGTTTGAGATTGCTGTTTCTAGAGAAATGCATCATTTTATCACTTATTTGGCGATGTTTCGGTTGACGCCGTAATTGCATTCTCAATTGGGGACTTTACTGTTTCATCCATCCTCAAAAACTGAAACCCAACTCTTTCGTACCACTCGTGTAGCTGTGTTCTCTTGCTTTTCTTGCTTTACTGTATCTCTCATCTTTCACTCGTTCTCTCGCTCTCTAAACCCCTCCAACTCTTTCTTTCTAGTAGGCAGTAATTGACACCTGGCGAATGAGCTAATCACCTGGTGCTCCCCCAACGTGCACCATGCCAGCCACCTTCACATCCATCATGTGTAGCGTAGCCACCGGAAGATCTTCGTCTCCATCCCAATCGACGCCATCATCGTCGTCGTCTCCACCGTTGTCTCCGGAAGACGAAGACTCTCCGCATCATCATCATCATTCGAACGGGTTCAGCAGCACCGTACACCACAATCAACATCATCTAAAGGGGGCTGGGACCACCGGGCGTCGCAAATATCACAATTCGATCTCGACATCTTGCTCCTCGACGACTACATCTCTGGAACGGAATTCGGCGTCTTGCTCGACGTCTTCTGGATCAGAAGCATGTTTGTCGAGAGCGGAGAAGGATGTGCAGACTGGAGAGCATACTAGTGAGGAGGAAGAGCCTGGAGAAGCAGGAGAATCAGAGGAAGAAGAAGAAGACGTCGTTGTGAAACCCCGCCGAAAGCCCGTACAAGAAGAGGAAAGCTTTATCGATCAACCGTTTGCAACCTGCTGGGGATTCGCCAATGGCACTCAACGAACCATGATCAGTTCTGTCGTCGGGGACAAGGCGCCCATCTCAAATGTAGTCCCGATGGATGAACATGACTTGGATGTTGTGGAGAGGGCTCACCGGGAGAGCAGATTGGCAGAACTATATGCAGATTTGTCGTGGCGGTTCTATACGCATCCCCCGACGGCGTTTATCTTGGCTAGGGTTCATATGACTCATGGGTTGACGGGCGAGGAGGGAATGAATGAGTGGAGTGAGTTCGATTGATAAAAAATGAGGAATTTCTTGAGAAAATGAATATAAAATTGGGTTGAAAAGATGTTTTACCGGTTTCAAAGAATCAGAAACTCTGTGAGTTACCAAGAGAATCACTGCAGAGTCAGATAACGGAAAAATAATTATAATTAGACACAAACATCTCTTCAAAATCTCCATCTAATCCCCCTATCTTTTTCAGAACTTCCCCGCAAGTCGGTTCGCCGTGATTCTGACTGCTCGACACTCTCCTCTTCCACATCTTCGTCTCCAGCTCTCGATGAGTCGACACTCATAAAGATCCTTCCGACGGATGAGTTCCATGCAGGACGAGGAGTCGCCTCGCCATCTCCACCAGCCGCCCTGATCCAGGAGCCGCTTTCGCGAATGGATGTGGTGAGTATTTTGCGAAAATTGGGTCAGAAGAGTTGATAAACGCCTTTGCGCGCCCTCCCCGCTTGCACCAGATGGTTTGAGCGGTAAGAGACGCAGCCAACAGGCCAGAAGCCACGGGATCAACCCCCGCGACAATTGAGAAGGTGGTACCGTCCTTACATGACGGAATCGCTGGTTACTTTGTCGAAGAGCAATGCTTCTTCACATGCAGCATCGTCACTGATTAGTGGTGGTGATATGTGATAAAGTTACAGTTAGTTTTGTTCCGCAATCAATGGTATTGATTTTAGCTCCACCAAATTCTTACTTCCTCGAAACTGTAAAGTGCTAATTCTATCCTATTTGCAGCTCAGCGAGAAGATCTGGGACTACCACAACAAGGTTGCTCAAACCGATGAGATGCTCCAGAGGAAACTGCATCTTCGTGACATGCTCTACATGGCGATAAGCCCGGTTTTCCCGAGTAAGCAGTCATTTCTAGAAACATCACCTAACCCCTTTATTTTCAGTGTCCGGACTCTACGTGGTCGGCTCGTCGCTCAACGGCTTTGGCAACAACTCGTCCGACATGGATCTCTGTCTGATGATCACCAACAAGGATCTGGATCAGAAGAACGATGCGGTCGTCGTGCTCAATCTGATTCTGTCGACACTGCAGTACGAGAAGTTTGTAGCGAGTCAGAAGTTGATCCTGGCCAAGGTTCCGATTCTTCGTATCAAGTTTGCGGCGCCGTTTGACGATATCACTGTGGATTTGAACGCGAACAACTCGGTGGCGATTCGGAACACGCATCTGTTGTGCTACTACTCGTCGTGTGAGTTGGTTTTCGGGTTCTAGAAAAGTTCTGGAGCTTCTTATTTGAAGTTTCGAATGTTTCAAAGCTTCCGGAGCTGCAAATAGAGTTCTATAAGGTTCCAAACATCTTTGGACCTCAGAATCTTGATTCTGAAGCTTCCGAAGCTTCCAGTTCTATTTTGAGCTAAATCTTAAATTTTCAGATGATTGGCGTGTCCGTCCGCTGGTTTCCGTTGTCAAGGAGTGGGCGAAGCGCAAGGGAATAAACGATGCGAACAAGTCGAGCTTCACCAGCTACTCTCTCGTTCTCATGGTCATTCACTATTTGCAGTGTAAGCATACCAAGTTTGGATTCTGAAGCCTCATCTTCTTATTTTTCAGGCGGAACTGCTTCAAAAGTGCTGCCCAACTTGCAACAAGCCTACTCGTCTCGATTCTCGAACAAGGTCGACGTGCGGACTCTGAACGTGACGATGCCGTTGGAGCCTGTCGCGGATTCGTTGGAAGATTTGTCGTCGTCGGAGAAGACGACACTCGGCGAGCTGCTCATCGGATTCCTCGACTACTACGCCAACAAGTTTGACTATGATCGCGACGCCATCTCGATCCGTCAGGGACAACGTGTCGAACGAGCCACCCTCGCAGCCCGTCCGAAGCTTCACAGCACTTCCGACAAGGAGACTCCGCCGCCTTCCTCGTCGGCTTCCACGACTTCGCTGCACAATGGAGTCGGCATGCTTCCGATGCATCATTCCATGATGGCCAACCCGCATTTCTGGCGGTCCCAGTGGCGGTGTGTCTGCATAGAAGAGCCGTTCACCAACTCCAACACGGCCCACTCGATATACGATGAGATGGTGTTTGGAGCCATAAAGGAGGCATTCCGTGAGGCGCACGCCGAGTTGGAGCACAATCACGATCTGGATCGGTTGATGGATTGTGAGCCGATCAAGGTGTCGACCACTAATGCTGGGTGAGTTTTTGAGATTTTGAAAATTGGGAAATGAGCTTTTTCGGAGAAAGTCGGTTTCAAAAAATTTTGATTTATGGTTTTGAGTCCAGAAATACCAATACCTCTAGCATTTCGAACGCCGATTTGCAGAAATTTAGTAAATTTTTTCGGTTCCAAAACTTCCTGATCTAAGTTTTTAAATTCTTAAAATCAATGTTTTTCGGAGTACTCCAAGTTTTAAAAAATTCAAATATGTAATTTAGAGCCTGCAAACCCTTTCTAACTTTCCCCTTTGTAAGCATTATTCAATTTTCGTAAATTAGATATTTTCTGTTTCAAAATAGCCTCATCACTGATTGGCTTATCAATGTCTGATTCTTCCGGCTTCTCTATACCATATTCCTCATCTTTCAGAGCCGCCGTGTTCGCCGCCACGTACGAGGGAGAGCGTCCGATGGCCCAACAACCCACCACAATCGCCACTGCTTCTCTGCGAGCGATGAGTGTCCTGCCGACGTCTGCTCCGTTCCACTTCCAGAACCAACCCGTCGCCCAGTCTTCCTCGTCTCAACACGTGCTCAAGCAGCAGCAGAGACCCGGTTCCAATCAGGGATATCAGCAGATGGTTAGTAATCAGTTATCAGGATCATTTCACCTAATCAACGATGTTTTTGCAGAACAACAACCGGAACGGCAATGGCAGCAACCCGCGTCGATCGTACAACAACGGACAGCAGTCGAATGGTGCTCCACGGTCGTCAAAGTCTTCGGAGAACACGTACAAGGACGGGCAGAGGAGACAGAGTGCCAAGGAGAACAACACGCCGACGACGAGTCCCACTTCTGAGAAGAAGTACGGACAGCAGCAGCAGCAGGCGCGGAAGGACGATGGGTTGGTGTTTTTTTTTGGGAAAATTGGTGCAAATATTGACGATTTAAGAAAGTTTCTGATTTCCTTTCTAGTTCAATTTTCGAGAAACAGAAATTTCACTGTTTTAGAAAAATTACATTAGCTCTTGTAGGTGAAAATAGCAATTCTGAGATGGGGTTTACTCAAAAATTTAAAAATCTATCGAATTTTGTGTTTTCAACTTTCCTGAAACTGAAATTGCTAAAAATTAGAAATCTGTTTCTAAAAAATTATAAAATTTCCTAGTTCACCTTATCAATAATAAGTCTTCGTTATTTGCAGCACCAAGCCAAAGCACCAACGCTCTCTGCAATCCCCGGAGCCCTACAAACAGAAGCCATCGTCTCCATCACCATCGTCTACCTCTACGGCCGTCTAGCCCCCCTTCTCCTATTTGTCCCCCCATTTCATTTCCCCCGTCAGCATTTCATTGTGATGTCTCTAATTGCTCCTTTTCCCTATCTATACCTCCTCCCCCCAAAATACGCTAGTCATGTGCTATATCCCGTTTCTCCTCTCTCTCGACCAGTTCTTTTCTTCTTTGTACACAAGATTCCCCTCCCTTCTCTCTCTCCCAACTGGTCCTCTTTTCCCCCTTATATTCCAGGGACTTTGTGTTTTTTGTTTATTGATTGATTTTCGAGGCCCTTTTCTTCATTTCACTCGGCCCCGCCCCCCTCCCCGAGCAGATCTCCTAAACATGCACAGGCTCCGCCCCTTTTTTCTAGACCCCGCCCACTTTATATGTACAAATATCGCGCACCCCCTTGACTCTTTTCCCTCTAAAAAACCCAAAACACTCTGAATGTTTCGATTTTTCCCAAATTTTCCCAAAGTTTTGAGAAATTTGTGAAAAAATTGACGCAGCCCAAACAAAAAAAATTTCCAAAAAAATTGCAAAACTTTGAAAACCCTGTCACCTAGTTTTTCTGCGAGACTTCCAATGTTCCCCCAGACTTTGAATTTTTCTAGAAAATTTTGTGACAAAATTAAAAATTTTAAAAATCCCCCATCCCAAAAAGTGTGTGTGTTGTATTGTATTCCTGATAGCCCCTAAGCCCCGCCCCTTTTCCCCCATTTCGCATGTCTTGTAATGTACCATAAGAACACTAGTGGTCTTGCTCTCTCTCTTTTTCCGGTAGGTTTCTAGTTTTTTTTCGGATTTTTTTGAAATTTTTCTTAAATTTCTTGGTTTCCCCCCTTTTCCGTCTCCACTCTGCCCACACCTCGTAGCCGTATCGTTTTTTTGTAATTATCTATTATTATTGATTTTTATTATTATTATCATTATCATTTTGTGTGTGTTTGTATTCCAAATGGGTCCCTCTCTTTTTTCTTTGGCTCCGCCCCTTTTCCCCATCGCCTCCTCCTCCTCGTTCCCTTCCTCCTCCCATCATCACGTTTCTCTGTTTCTCGGTTCAAAAATTCACTTTAAGTTATGACACAACAAAGGTTTAATGAAAGAGAATCTGAAAAAGTAATTTTGATTTTTTGAACATGAAAAAAAGTTTTCAAAAATGCAAAAAAATGAAGGAAAAATTGAAAGTTTACGGTATTTTGGATAGAAAAATTGCAAGAAAAATGGGAGAAAATTGGGAAAAAAAATTCAAAAACAACCCGAATGTACATTTTTTGTTTTTCACAGGGTGTGAGGGCTCAAAAATACAAGAGGAATCGGAAAAAAAAATACAGGAAAAATTTTCGAAAAAAATCGAAAAATGATTTTTTTAGAATACAGGATATTTACAGTTCTTTTTCTCCACTTCAAAATTTTTTGGAAGCTTCCAGAATCAAATGTCATCAACAATGACATCGTCTTCGATATCTTCCATCGGAGGCACTTCCACATCTTCTCGAGTCGCTTGGTGACGTTCTCGAAGTTCCTGTGCTGCCATTTTGTGGTAGTCACCGTCGGAAAGGCAGCTGGAAATGATGTATAAGGGGGTTACTGTGGGTTTTGGGAGTACTGTAGTTTTTTTTAAAGTTTCAAATCATTTACGAATAGTTTTGAATTGAACTTTGACTAATGGTAGCTGCTTCAGGACAATATTTTCGAATCGGAGAAAACCGATTTCACTCGTTTCGAATTCTTGAAAATTACTGTAAAACTATGAATTTATAAACGAATCTCGCTCTGTTCGGATTACTGAATTTCTAAAACATGAATTTGAGATTTCGACTTTTTGAAACTGTGAATTACTGTTATTCAACATTTTAATAAAGCCTGTTCAACTTTCAAGAGCAATTCATCGTCGCAACTACTGGAAAAATAAAGTAATCTCATTCAAAACACAAGAAAGGTTACTACTACAGCGGTCAGGCGAAGTGGCACTCAGCGGGTCTCGCCACGAAATCAGTTTTTTGCTGTTTTCTCTATTTTGAACCGATTTTCTCAAATTTTTTAATGAATTTGGATAGAAAAGAGAATTTTAAACCAAATGATAGTCCGTTCAACCAAAACTGTTCAGTTTTTCAGCCAAAAATTTCAGATTTCGTGTTGTGCTACTTCCCAGTAATAGCTGCTTCACGACAATATTTTCGAATTCGAGAAAACCGATTTTACTTGTTTTGAATTCATGAAAAATTCAAAAATTTGCCGTAAAACTATGGTTTTATAAACGCATTTCGATCATTTCTGATTACTGCATTCTAAAACATGAATTTGAGATTTCGACTTTTTGAAACTGTGGATCACTGTTATTCAACATTTTGAGAAAGACTGTTCAATTTTCAAGAGCAATCCATCGTCGCTACTACTGGAAAACTATCTTATTCAATCACTGTTTCCTAATAACCAGATCAGTTTGGAGTTCTGTTATTGATTGTCTTTATTTTTAGAAACAGTAATTTGATTTCTAATCCCAAGATTCATGTGTTCTAGATACGAGACTCACCGTCTAACATTCCGATGAACTCCTTGATTCGAAGGTGGAGCAGTTGTCTGATGCCTAGTCGACATGTGACGTGTCAACACGTCACGGCGACGCTGAAACATCAAAATTGGGATTTTTTGAAGCTCAAAGTGCAGTTACATCATCACCCTACTGCCAATCACAAAGTAATTCTAACTTTTTTGAAACAGGATAAATTTCGAAAATTGAATTTTTTTTCAGTTTCAAAAGTTTCTAATCAAAATTTTCATCGTTTTTTTTCTGTTTATAGGTGTATTCGGCATTTTAAAAATCTTTTAAAAACATTTGTTCTGCTTCAAAAATTCGTAATTCCAGATGCTCCATGATTCTATCACTCACAATTACATATGTTTCAACATTTTCTAAAAAAAACTAACCGCCGAATAATTACAAACACAACAATGATAAGGTTTCTCATCAGTGTGTGTCCTTCTATGGGTCCGTAAATGATCGGATCTGGAGAAGAATCGACCACAATCATCACATTTGAACGGTTTCTCTCCAGTGTGACGACGAGTGTGACGGGAGAGAATGTCGGGGCGACGGAAGTCTTTTTCGCAGATGAAGCAGTAGTATCTGGAAAAGGAGAGGAGTGGTAAATAAACCAATGAAAAAGTGATTTTTCTAAAAAATTTTCAAAATTTTTTGAAACAGTAACCAATAGACCTAGTAAGTTGAATGGGTATTTTAGAACCCAGACATCCAAAAAAAATTGGCTTATTCTCTTACCGGCCCATTAACTGCACTAATTTTGAAAACAATTTTGGCAAACTTTGAAACAGTGAAAAATTTTTTTTGAAATTGAAATTTAAAAAAAAGTCAATTTTCAAAAAAATTCTTCATGACAGATTTTTTTTTCGAATTTTTCAAAATCAGGAAATCTTATTGGTCCTATACTTTCTATCCTCATTACTTGTAGATTTTTGAATTTATTTTTCAAAATTTTCGAAACAGAAATAAATTTTGTTTTGAATCCAAAATTTCACTTTTTCTCTGGAGTGTCTATCAATTTTTTTAGCAAGTTCTACTAATAAAAAAAAATTGAAACAGTGATTAAAAAAAACTCACTGTCCAGGCACGGAACCCTCTGCGAAAATCTGCGAACTCGATGATTCCCCCACACAATTTTCACTTTGACTGTTCCTCGTATTACTCGTGTTACTAGTGGAAGATGTTGATCCAGAAGTGCCCAATCGGACTCGTTGAAGAATTTCCTCTGCATTCGAAGAGTGCGAGGACACTATTTCAAAGGCGGATTTTCCATGTTCAATGTTGCCTGGAAATTGAGAAATATGGGAGGGATACTATTCACCAAAGAACCAGTATGATTAGTTATCAATAGGATCATAAGATTACTGTAGGTATTTTGAAACAGAACATTTTTTAAAAATTCGGTGCTTTTTTTTAGAAGTTTCTGTTTCACAACAAACCTAAATTTTTTTTTCAAATTATCAGTTTTTGATAACTTATATGTGTTCTTTGAAAATTTAATTTTAACAAGATTTCTGTAGAACCATAAGAACACCTCTCTCACAAAAAAATCTAAAAATTGATTAAAAAAACCACTGTGATTTTCAGTTTCACCTAAAGTCGAAAAATATCAAGGAACTAGTGAAGTAGTGAGAAAAGTGATGAGATTGTAGGTGGTAAAGTTATGATAACGATTCTTCGGATTTCTAGCCTATCGTAGCTAGAAAACACTATCAGGAAATTAGTTTTGTCTTCAGGATTACTGTACCTACAAAAGTCCTGAAAGTTTCTGTTTCAAAAATTGTAATCAATATCCTCTTTTTTAATCAGACTGATCGGAGGGTTATCATTATGTGGAAAAAAATCAAGCTTCTTGAAAATTCAAAATGTTGGAACACGGAACTAAACCTGATATTAAGAAAATTGTTTCTCCATATTTTTCCTGTTTCAAAAAATATTTGAAAATCCTTGAAAATTCTGTAACTTTACTGGGTAGTGGTTGTCAACAAACTTCTCTAATTATTAACAAAAATCCTGAAATTCACTGTTTCAAAAAATTCAAATCAATTTCTCACTTGTTTTTTTGGTCAATTTTTAAAAAGTTTTCCTAATATTGTAAAAAATTGATTTCAGTTTCAAAAAATTCTGATCAATTTTTCAGTTTTCTATTCAATTGATTTCACAGTCGATCCAAGTTTTTTACAATTTCCGAGATTACTGTAGCTACAGTTCTTACCTCCCGGAGACAATCCTGGTGGCCCTGTAGATGCTGTAGCTGGGGTAGAATTAGTAGAAGATCCAATGAATGGAATATGATCGAATGTGAAGCGATTTTGGTTTCTAAAAAATTTCACAATTTTTTAAAAATCAAGGTAAAACATTATGTACCTGACAAGAGAAGAGGTAGAAGAAGGAGTAGAGGAGAGAGAAAACGGAGATCCATCATTGAAATTAAGAGGAGAAAGACCAGGAGGGGACAGTGCGAGACTGCTAACAGATCCACCGGCCATCGGAGAAGCGAATCCGCCGGGCGACGTCGACAGGAACAGGGTCGACTCGACTGCCACGTCCTCGTCGTCGGTCGCGTCTTCTCGGGGCGATTGGTACGCTACCCTGCAATGAATTAGGGTTTTGCAGAAATATGTATTCAAATTTCCGCTCAAAAAAAATTATTGCTGCCTCTACTCTACTACTGAGAAATTTTTGAAAAAAATTGAGTTTGTGTTTCAATGAAACATAAACTTTTTCTCAAAACAGAGAAACGTTAGTATTGTGATGTGATCACTTGTGAAATGCTAAATTGCTGAATCACTTTTTTTCAAAAGTATCGTTATTTTAAAATATCTACAGTATGAAAAAATTTGAAAAAAATTTTTTTTCTCAAAAATTTTTTTTGAATGAGCTCCCAATTGGGTTTCGAGATTTTGCAGAGAGGTTTGGGAAGGATTATTCTAGATCTTTTCACGAAGAATAGTTCCAATTTTCGGTTTTCAGTATTGCTATGAATTTAATTTGAATTTGGACAAACATAGACTCATCGATCAACCCATTGGAAGAAAGATGAAAAAATGGAATCATTGTAACATGAAATTTTTTTTTGGAAAATACAGAAACCCCATTATGAAATTGCTAAATATTGATTGTTTCCAAACATTTCCTTTTCGGTATTCTAAAAATTACAAATCCCCCGAAAAAAAGAAAATGGTGTTTTGGATTTTCTGATTATTTTTCAAATTTTTGAATTTTTGAATAACACTTTGAAGTATCTAGAGATGTCCGAAACGTAAAATTCTCATAGACACTCTATTTCGGAAAATTTTGAAACATTTTTTCACAGTTTCTTTTCAAACTCAACGAGTACGTAGTTTTCCCTAATACCATGTTTTCTTTTCACTGGAGATTATTTAGTACTATTTTAATGTAGAAATTTCAAAAAAATTGTATTTCAAACCACTTTGAAACAGAAAAAAAAATGCTTTTTTAAAATCTTTATTCGCTTTTTTTATTTGCTTGGAATTTCACCATTTTCAAAAATTGAAGTAATCCAAATTCATTTATTCAAGTTTTTGTATCTAACAAATTATGTTACAAAACACATTCAAAAATCTGCGATTAGTCTGATAGTATTTGGGTTTTCTATTAGTAAATTGAGGATTTTTGTGACTCGTGATTACTGTACTCCAGAATATAATTTCCTACCAACGCTAGCAAAGTGTTAAAAAATTTTTAAATTTTTTTTTGACTTTTTTGAAACAGGAAAAAATTACATTTTTTTCTGTTTCTAATTTTTATTTGAAAACTCGAATTTTATACATACTTTAATCGGATTTTCTCCAGTGTTTCTACTATTCCAGGTTTACATGGATTACTGTATCTAGAAAATTATATTGCAGAAATCATGTAAAAATCTGGAATGTGTAACCCACGTGCAGTTTTGGACAATAAAATTTACCTTTCCAAAAAAAGTTTTCTATGGTTTACTGTAGGATTATTGTACTCTAATTCTACTGTATTTTTGAATTACTGTATGTACATACCATGGCAACGAAGCCATCGCCGAGACGGGTCGTCGTCGCAGCGGCGGATGCTGCAGCTGTCCGATGAAAATCGACGACGGCTCCTGGACCGCTTGGTTCTGAAAAAACGAAAGTTTTAGATTGTTTCATTTTAAAACAAGATTTGAACACATTTCAAAGCGATTTTCTAAACCTAGACAGACAAGAAATTTTTTTTCTTTTTTCCCATTTTTTTCCTAGAATGATGTGCCTGGTGCCGTAGGCAAAATAGACAGAATACTAATTCGGTCAATGTCATTTTTGTTTTTTATTTTTCTCTTTTTTCCTATGCGTTTTCTCTTTTTAGGATACCTCCATGACGTTTTTAGTGGGGTTTAGCGAATTCTAAAGGGATTTTTATGGATGATAAGGGATGGTTAGGATGAGCAATGGTGATAACAATGATAACGTCATGATGACGGGTTGAGAAAGGAAAATGGAAAATAGAAAATTCTAAATTTATATTTTGAAAAAAAGTATACAATTTTCTAGAATGTCGGCATAAAATAACAAAGGTAAATCGTGTGAATTCTACATAGAACAACAAACTTTGAAACACAATTTTTCTTTGGTTACCGTAGAATTTTTTGAATAATTGTTTTTTCTAGCTCATCTAGTACAGATCGTAATAAAATTTGTTGTCTACTTGAAAATAAATAAATCTATTGAAACAAGATCAATATCTCAAAAGTAACCCGGAAAACTCGAAAAATTTTTTTTGAAACAGAAATAATTCTTCCGACAAATTGTAAAGCGATTCAAATTTTGATCTCTTTCCGTGAAATACTTCAAAAAAAATAAAATTTTGGAAAAGAAAAATGGTTTTCAAACAAAAATTTTTGACAAAAATCTCATGACCAATATCAAAATGACAGCTTTCGAAAAAAAATCTGGAAATTTTGAAACAGAAATTTTTCGAAATTTTTTGAGTTTCTAAAACTATGTACCGTATCCATAACTTTGAGCAAATCACAAAATTTTCAAAAAAGCTATCGAAATTTAGAAAAAAAATGTAACCGAAGGCATTGTACAAATCGAATACCATAAAATTTTCAAAAAAAATCTAGAAATTTGAAACAGCAATTTTTCAAATTAAAAAAATTGAGTTTGCAATTTATCATGCTCCTAAAGCTACCGTAACCCTACTTTGAAAAAAAAAACATAAATTTCTGGCAAATTTCTCCTAATAAAACGTGTTCTGTGTAAGGGTGGAGCATGGTCATAGTGGTGGGTGCCTTAGGGGTTCAAAATGCAGCTAGGGCTTAGATATTTTGTGGGGTTGTAGTACGGGTCCTTGGTAACCCCTATGCACAATTTTGGGTCATGAGACCCTCTTATCATGATACCAGGAGACCCCAAAGGGGCCAAAATCGAAATTTTTTGTTTTTCTTGAAAAATTCCAAAAAAATTAGGGAATGATTGTGGGCTATAAAATAGTGTTTTCACAAAGTTTCAGAATTTTTGAAAAAGTTTCACAAGATTTATAGCCTGAAAAGTGCTATTTTGACATTTTTTTGAGAAAGATTCAACTTTATCCAACCTTTGCAGGAATTGCTCACACTTGGCAGTAGTTTTAAATTATGCCCAGTAACAAGAGCTTTCGAATAAAAAAAAATTTGAGCCGATAAGTATCTCTACAGGTTGTTTTCTATACCAAAATGTGAACACCGGTTTTGAAGAGCACACCTTGAAACGACTGGGGAAACTACAGGAGGGGGTCATTTTTGTTGGTTTTAAGCTTAAATGATAGATAAAAACAAAAGCAATCAGATGATATACATAAACTTATTCAAAACCGTTATTGAAATTTAGTGCGATTTTTTTCCTGAAATCTCCAGAAGCTATCACGTTTTGAAGCATAGTGGTGTTCATTGCACAGCTGGAGGTTAGGTGTCTCTAGACAAAACAAAGCCTATAAACAGACCAACATAACAATACTAAAACCTTGTCTTGAAAATTAATCACTGATCACGGTGATAATTTTTTCAAAAAATTGCATGCAAAAATCGCTATTTTCATTGAAAATGGGGTCTAAAGTGATGCAAAAGAGGTCTAAGCTAGTTTCAGCAAGGTTTTTGTATGTTTCCATGTCGAATATACAATTTCCAGTACAAATGGTTGAGTTTTGAAAAATTGAAAATTTCACTTTTTTCATGGGGTCCCCCCTGTTGATTTGGTGAAAAATGACCCATTTTTGAAATTTTGGAAATTAGCAGGTTTACCAACTAGAATTTGTTATTGGTATGTTGGTCTGTTTATAGGCTTCATTTTGTCAAGAGACACCTAACCTTCAACTGTGCAACGAACACCACTATGGTCCAAAATGTGATAGCTTCTGGAGATTTCAGGAAAAAAATCACAGAAAATTTCAATTACGTATTTGAATAAGTTTATGTATATCATCTGATTGCTTTTGTTTTTGTCTATAATTTAAGCCTAAAACCAATAAAAATGACCCCCTCCTGTGGTTTCCCCAGTCGTTTCAAGGTGTGCTCTTCAAAACCGGTGTTCACATTTTGGTATAGAAAACAACCTGTAGAGATACTTATCGGCTCAAATTTTTTTTATTCGAAAGCTCTTGTTACTGGGCATCATTTAAAACTACTGCCAAGTGTGAGCAATTCCTGCTAAGGTTGGATAAAGTTGAATCTTTCTCAAAAAAATGTCAAAATAGCACTTTTCAGGCTATAAATCTTGTGAAACTTTTTCAAAAATTCTGAAACTTTGTGAAAACACTATTTTATAGCCCACAATCATTCCCTAATTTTTTTGGAATTTTTCAAAAAAAACAAAAAATTTCGATTTTGGCCCCTTTGGGGTCCCCTGGTATCATGATAAGAGGGTCTCATGACCCAAAATTGTGCATAGGGGTTACCAAAGACCCTTACTACACCCCCAAAAACAAATCAGCCCCTAAGGCACACACTGCTCGAGTCTTATGAAGAACATGTTATAAATAACATAAAATTTTCAAAAAAAAAATCTAAAATATTTGAAACAGCAATTTTTCGGCTCAAAACTACAGTAACCCCCTCTAACTAACTTTAAGCAATACACAAATTCCCGAAATGACATCAGTCAATTATGAAATCAATACGCACACACCCTCTATAAAACAATCTGCAAAAAACGGAGCGAAAAGCGGAGAAAGTGAAAAGAGTGGAATAGTGGAATGGGGGTGGGTGGCTCTTTGACATGAACTAGAGAGTGGACAGGTCGAAGAGACGCAGACACAAATATGTTATCATTTATGGTATTATCAGTGGAAAAGAAAGTTTTTCGATTCAATTCCGCGAGAAACGGGACTAGAAGGGAGTACTCCGAGAAGGGCTTATCAGGGGAGGGTTATCATTTTTAAAGAAAGTGAAAGTTCGGGGAAAAACGGGACATGGGGCCATGTTTTGGGGCAAGAAATGGTTTTTTACAGTTTCAAATAAGTTTAAAAAATTTTTGCAAATTTTATTTGGTGATCAACTGATGAATCTTATTTCTTTTTGGAAAAATTTGAAAAATTTTCTAAAAATTCAAAGTTTGTGTTTTTTGGATTACTGTGGTTTTTTTCGTTCCCAGTAATTTTTCAATAACTGTTCAAACGAAAATAAATTTTTGAAACAGAAAATTATGCGTTGCTATAATATAATTTTTTTCGTGAACAAAAAATTTTTTGCAGTTTCAAAAAATACAAATATACAGTTTTCTCTAATTTGAACTGATCAATCGGGCATTAATAATTTGAAAAAATAAAAAATCGGAATTTTCAGTTTAGTAAATTTTTCTGAATTTTCTGTTTTTTTATGGATTCTCAAAAAAACAATTCAAGAATAGAAAAATTGAAACATCAAAGTTTCAGCTTTCAAGACTCAATATTTTTCCTTTTTTAAATTTTCAAAAAATTTCCAATTATGCTGTTTTTTATTAATTTTTATTAATTCGGACTCGGGACTTCAAAAAAAATTTCTATCCTGTTTTGTATGATTTTTTTTCCTGTGAAATGTTTTTCGGTCATTAAAATACCTCGGACTTATCAAAAATTACTGTTTCAAAATTCCCATTTCCCAAACCATATTCTTGAACGACAATGTTCTCGTCTTATTTTTTTTTCAATCCACTATCCCAAAGTCCCCCTTTGCATTTTTCTCAAATTTCTCTTCTTCATCATCTTCCCAAACTCCACAAAATTATGTGTGATCTCTTGCCCCGGGGATTATCAATTTCTCAAGAATGACTCAAGAACTTTTTGAAGGCCAAAGAAATGAAAATGTTGGTGTGTTTTAGACATTCATAATCCTCTGAATCTTCTTCTGATAATCCTGTTAGACATGTGATAAGTGGTAAACATGGATTATCACAATTTTTCAGAGAGAAGGAAAAAAAGTGACGTAATTTTTATGGAGCCTCCTAACCTTCCGGGTTAGAGGACTCTAGACAAGGAAATAAAATTTTTACTGTTTCAAAACTTTTCAAGCATTCCGTGGTTTTAGAAATAATACTGATAGCGTAAGGATATTTTCTCTCTCTTTATCAAAAAAACTAAACAATACAAAATTTGAAATTTAAAAAAATTGAAAATACCGTTCCAAAATTTCGCAAACATAAATTGATTACTGTACAAATCAGTGGTCCTACACCTTTCCTCTTGTAAAAAACCCTCTCTTTCTAGATTTTCTAATACTTTTCTCTTTTTGGTCCAACATACCTCTGTATCATTAGAAGACGACGGTGTTGCCACATCAATAATTGTGGAGATCTCGACGGTTGGAGGCACGATTATTCCGGGGCGTTTGTTCATTTTTCGCTGAAAACAAAAAATTAATGAAAACAGTTTCAAAGTTGTTACAAAATTAATGACTGCTTGGAAATTTTAATATTATCAGCACTGTCTTTTCGATAAATGTTTGGAATTTCTTGTCTTCGGATTCCAAAGTTTGGAATGTTGAAAAGAAAAAATAAAAAATCACTGCTTCAAAATTTCTTTTAAAAAATGCTACAATAATTTCATTTATTGGGACTGTTTCTTGATCTCTTATCTACTTTCTATGATTTTTTATAAGACACCATTCATCAAAAATAGAGCCCTGAAAGTTCTCTCAAATTCCTCGACGACCTTATCCTAATCTTCAGTACATCTGGGGTTTATAACGGGAATTTGGATGACGTCTCTAGACCTTTTACAATCAGTAGAAGATTAAAAATAGAGGAATGAACAGAACCGTATTCGACTGAAGAACATCTTCCTGATTTTAAAAATTTGAAAAATGAAACAGTATTTTTTTTCAAAACACTGCCAATTTTTTTTTGAATTTTCTTAATGTACATAGTTACAATGAGTTACAGCCTCTTGAACAAATCGTATTTTTTATCAAAAGGGTACAGTAATCCTCTTGGCCACGCTATCTTCTCCATAAGTCAATGTAAACGTAAAATCCAATTTCAACCAAAAGCAGTATGAAAAATGAAAAAATGTACTGTTTCAGAAACAGTGGATTTTCAAAAAACACTTCAAAGTTTGATACATTTCTGAATGTTCCAAATGTTTCAACCCTTTTCTTCCTACCTACCGTAATCCCTCAACCTCTCTAATCACCGATCACATCTCATTTTCCCGTGGGTGGGTGTCTACGCCCACCCCCAGGGAAAGAAGAGAACGCAACAGTTGGTGTGCTCATGGAGTTTGAAGGCTGATAAATAGGACACAACAAGTTGTGGTTGCACGGAGAGAAAGAGGATTCCAGTAAAGAAATTATTTGAAAAGGGAGAAGAGGGATTTTTGAAACAGGGAGAGGGGTACTGTAGTTTTTTTTTACTGTTTCAATTTTTTAAAAATTTTTTGAAAATTAAAAAAAATGACAGTAGACAAAGGTACGGAATTAGTTTGAAATGGTGCACAAAAACAGAGTCAAAAATGAAAAAATAAATTTTTCGAAATAATTGGAAAATTGTGCATGATTATCAACTTTCATTATTAAAGTTCTCAATTAGAAGATTTTTTTCTTGAAAATTTGAAACAGAAATCAAATAAATTTTTTCTGGTTTCGGTTTCACAGTTTTCTCATAATTTAGTGATTTGAAAGTTATTCTAGTAAACGTGATTTTTTCTTGGATCACTGTACCTTTTCAGATTTTTTAAAAAATTTTACAGTTTTAAATAAAAATCAAAGGTTTACTTTGATGACTCTATAGCAATCGCTTCAGGATTTTCACTCCAAATAAAAAAAAACCAAATAAATTGTTAGGAAATAGAGAAAATTTGACTTGGAAATTCGCAGCTAAATTTTCCGGTACAGTAGCCTGCACTGTAACTTGAAAAAAATAGTCGAAAAACTCAAAAAAATAAAACAAAATTCGGTTTCAAAATGTTTTAAAATTCCTGACAGTTTCCACACGAAGCAATAATCATTGCCTTGAAATGATATTCTTTTCAAATAATTTTCAGAAATCCCCAGAAAAAACAAGATGAAATCACTTCCCATTGACTCACCTATAAAACACAGCTCCTCGTATTATACAAACAACCAGAAGACTCCAAAAAATCCAAAAAATTCAGAAAAATACAATCTTTGACTAGAAAAATATTGGGCGGGAAATATTGGCTTCTCTCTTGGTTTTTCAGAATTTCTGGACGGAGGAATAAGTGGAGAAGGACGGATTAAGGAGGCAGGGAGACATGGCGAGAGAGACGGCAGAGAAGATGATGGGATGGAGTTGGAGATGAAGGGGAGGGGCTGAAATTTAGAGGGATTAGGAACGGTGATAAGGTGATAAGAATGACGAGGTGATACGACGGAAAATGAAAGAATCCAATGATTTTTTGAAAAAAATTCCAATTTTGAAAAAATTTTGAAACGCTGTTCTTAGATTTTTATGACTGAAATTTGAGGATTTTGGAGGGGTGATAAGGTGATAAGAATGACGAAGTAATACGAATGAGAATGAGAAAATTTATGTATGTGACTGCCAGTTGGGATTGTACCAATGAAAAACATTTCCTTGATTTTTTAAAATTTTTTTTATGAAACAGCGAAAATTATAATAGAATCTAGGCAATAATTTTAATTGCAAAATGTGATTAAAAAAATATACTCCAAGATGATATTGGTACAAACAAATTGGTGAAAAACTATTTCCTAATTTTTAAAAATTTTCTGAAACAGTCAAAATTGAAACTGGGGTCAAGCAACAATCCTGGTTATTAAAATCCCAATGAATGAAAAAAAATATTCAAGAAAATAATTCAATTTTCAGAAAAACTAGAACGATTGATCGTTTAGAAAAAAGTATTAGGTTGGTTCATAAGTTTCGCGCAGTTGGTCGTTTCTCAATGATGAGTTGAGCTAAAAATCTGAAATTTTGCACATAAATCGGTCAACCCTAAAAAACATCTTTGGCCAAATGACAACCCACAACTCTCATTTTTGGCCGAGATAAAATTCTGAATGTCACACCCATTTTTGGGTCGAAATCGCTAAAAAATTCATCAGAGCAGCTAGATTTTTTCTGATTAGTGGAATCAATTGCGCATACAGTCAATACATGATTTCAGTTTAGTTTGGATTTTTACAACGCGTTTTCGAATTTTTAGAATTTCAGGTCGATTTTTAAAAAAGTCGATATGGAGTTTCGCTTTTTGGTGCAAATGATGCAAAATTTATCTGTAAATTGTTTACTTTTTGATTTGGATTTTTAAAATTATTTACAAGCTCAAAAAATCAAAATTAGTGAAATCAGTGCGAAAATCAAGCAAAAATGACCAAAATTTGACCCCTTTCCAAAATTCGGAAACGCGTTCTAAAATTCTAAACTAAATTGCAATCATGTATTAGCTGTACGCGTATTTGATTCCACTAATCAGAAAAAATCTAGCTGCTCTGATGAATTTTTTACAGTTTTGACCCCTAAAATTGACGCGACGTTCAGAATTTTATCTCGGCCAAAAATGAGAGTTGTGGGTTGCCATTTGGCCAAAGATGTTTTTTAGGGTTGTTCGAATTATGTGCAAAATTTCAGATTTTTAGCTCAACTCATCATTGAGAAACGACCAACTGCGCGAAACTTATGAACCAACCTAATACAATTTTAAAAATTCTGAAACTTTGATCCTGACTTTTTTTTTCAAGTACGAAATCAGTACGTACTATCGAAAGGATCCATAGAAAAAACCTAAAAAATCTCTGAAACCGCATTCTAGTTCTCTGATCTTTCTGTTCTCATGCTCTTTTCGTTCCCTTATAAGGTTTCCATTGTAGTCCTTCACCCTTTTCAAGAAGCCATTCTTGAGATCCATTGACGTCAATGAGGGAAATGGCAATATGCATTAGAAAAAAGGAAAAAAATTAGAAAATAATCTGGCGGTTTCAGGAAATGTTTGAGGGGTGGTGGGATATGTTCATGATGATTTAGTCTTGTAACAAATATGAACATTTTCTACAGAAAAATTAGAAAAAATAAAAAATTCCCACAGGTCACACGCCCTTCTCACCTAAACCTAAAAAGAGCCTTCAGAAGGCTCTCCTTCTTCTTCTGATTTTCCTTCCTCTTTTCGTGCCTGACTGCCCTCATCCATTTGGTCGGGGCACGGGGGGACCCTCATCACTTATTCGCACGCCGATTAGTCGCCTTTTTCGAGTACATGTGCATTGACATATGCACAAGAGAGAGGGAGAAAACGGAGAAAAGAGGGGGAAGTTTTTTGAGGAAGTTGAGGAAGGGTGTTTTTCGGGAAGGCACGGGAGGTTTCTGGGAATTTTTCTAGCAAAGGGTATTGGAAGGGTTACTGTACTTTGGGGATCCACTGCATTTTTTTCTGGATTTCAAAAATTTTCTACTCTATCACAGCTTCGTCTACTGTCTCTAATAACAAGAACAAGGAAATTTAAATTTTTTAAAACAGTAAAAAAAAGTTTTTACTTTTTTTTAGAAAAAAAGTGATAATGAAAATCAATGTCTAGGGAAACATTTTGACTCGAAGTGTTACTTTACTTTGAGGGTACATTATATTTTTCTGGATACCAAAAATTTTTATTTTGATCCGAAAACTGCTGTGAGAACACGAAAACATAGATTGGAATTTTTTGAAACAGTGAAATTTTTTGAAAGGATTCTGGAAGGGTTACTGTACTTTGGGGGCTCACTGTATTTTTTTTAAAGATTCCAAAAATGTTCTGCCCAATCAAAGACTCGTAAACTGTCTCTAATAACAAGAAAAAATAGATTTGAATTCTTTGAAACAGTGACAATTTTTTTTCATTTCCAAGAAAAAAAACGCTAATCGCTGGAAGGGTTACTGTACTTTGGGAGTACACTATTTAAAAAAAAAACTGAAAATGCTCGAAAAGCAGCCAAACTGTGTACGAAAACAAGAAAACATTGATTTGAATTTTTTGAAACAATAAAAAAATATCATAATTTTTAGAAAAAAGGTGCTAATGAAAACCAATGTTCAAGGAAATGTTTTGAAAGGGTACTGAAAGTGTTACTGTTTTTAAAGGGTACATTGTATTTTTTTCTAGACACCAAACAATCATTGAGAGAACGAGAAAAAATTGATTTGAATTTTTTGAAACAGTGAAAAAATTTCAAGAGTCAGAAAAAATCCATAGTGCTAAAATCACCACTTTCAAATAATAAGGAAGTTTATGAAACAGGAATCTGATTTTTTAAAATCACTTTTTCTCATCAGTAATGGTTTTCAAAAATTCTTCAAAAAATCAGTTCTAAAACTGCATGTATTGGAACATCCTTCGCAATAACTTCCTGGTCAAAATGATATCATTTTTCTATCCCCGGCTAACATTTTTCTCCGATCTCACATTAGCGTGCTCCAAGTCACTTATAATCTTACTAGATAATCCTCGTTTTTCTCGAGAAGGAGGAATAACAAATTGAGGACAGGAAGATGCAAGTTGCATATTTGAGGGGATCAGGGGGTGATACTTGGGAGTTTTAGTTTGTACATAGGTCAAGAATTTTTGATGGAAAATTAGATGCAAGTAGCAAGAGCATGTTTACTAGGTACAAGCACATTTTCAGAATTTTGTAGAATTTTTTTTCTGTTTCAAAAATTTCTAATGCCTGTGTCTATTGAAAAACTACAATTTCAAGCTACCCGAATTGAAAAAATAACAACCGATGTGAATCTATAAAACAAAAATTTCAAGGTGCACAATTTCAAAAATTATCAGGTAGAATCACAAAACCAGTTTATGAATTTTTTGAAACTTTGATTTTGCATTGTTTTTATCTATGTTTTCTAGTCCATCTTCTGTTCAATGTTTTGGTACAGAGCATTTCAAGAAACACACGAGGCTTCAGGAACTAGCAGAATTTCAAAAACAGTCAAAAAACATTTCGGGGAAACAGGAAAAATTTACTGTTTTACGAAATTCAAAATATTGGTGTATTTAGAAAAACTATAATACGATTAGTTGTTTTTCAGATGACATGTTTTATGATTTGAGATTTTTAAAAATCACGGAAAACGTCACAATCTCAACGAATCAAAAGTTTTAGTAATCGAAACCGTCTGTATTTTTGTGAAACAGAAAGCGAATTTCAAGATAATTTTTTGCGATTGATAAAATTCAAACTAGAATTGCAAAAAAAAATTCCAATGGAAAAGAATGAAACGCTGACGGTTACTTATTGAAACCATAGCAAACTTTCAAAAACTAAAAAAATTTTGAAATAGTTGAAAAATTGTGTTTTGCACTTTACTCTCTGATTCCCCTTTTCCTTTTATCCCTGACCTAAAAAATTAATTTTAAAAAATTCTATAAACTGGAAAATCCAATAAAAAAACGCGTCGCCGTTTGGCCAACGCAGGAGGGCAAAAGGGGGATATGAATAAGCACATCTACTTTTTTGCGGAAACATCGGCACACATGTCAATTCCACACCCCTTTCCCCCCCCCCCCCCTTNTTTTTGCCCCTTTTCAACTCGTTTTTCTCTCCATTGCCTAGTGCTCCCCGGAAATTGATGAGATGAGGCGGGAAATTCGAAATTCGATCTTTTCGGTCTATGAAAGGACAGGGAAAACGAGTGGGAATGGGTGTGTTTCACAATGAAAATTGACAATGGTGTGGTTTGTGCTTGTTTGGAAAATTAGGAGAACAAAAGGAAAAATGGAAAATTGAAAAAAAGTACTGTTTTAGAAAAATGTACTTTTTCGCAAGACAGGGTTACTGCTAATTGAGATTGAACATCTTGGAACAAGAAGTTTTGAAACAGTGAAAGTTACTGATAAAGCAAAACTGTTTCGCTATTTGAGAAAACAAAAGAAAATTCAAAAAGCTACGATTTCTTGAAAAAGTGATAAGAAAAAAAGCATGCATTGCTAATATTCCGACAGTCATTTTGAAGGATAAGATTTCTAGATAAATGTAATTCATAAAGGATCCAAAAAAGACAAAGTAAAGAAATCAAGGTTTCAAAAAAATTTGATAATAAAAAAAGCAAAATCCAGATTTGTCTAAAGGCGAAAAATAAAGATTGGTGAAAAATAATATAAAAAATTACTGTTCCCAGAAAAATACTTTCAAAATTTTTGGAAAGTCCGATTATTGTACTGTTTATATCATCACACAGATAATCGGAAATTTGAAAAAAAAGCAGCAACAAAAACTTTTTTGTCCCAAAAATGCAAAAAAGTCTAGTCGTAATAAAAAAAATTTCTGTTCCAAATTTTCTAGAAAAATTTTTCAATTTCAAGTATGGTCAATACCATGTCTTCGTTAGGAAAAAAATGCTAATTCGAAAAATATAACATTTTCGAAAATCCCTAGATTGCATGAACACACTGTAACAGTCATCAAGTCGAAAATGCTAAAATTTCTAGTGAAACCGAAAAAAAATCGACCGCCACTAAAATTTGTTTGGTCAATTTTTCAATGTGCTCTCAAAACTAGACCCACCGGTGCGGTCGGTTTTTTTTGTGATTTGTATGTACTTTTTTGAGACGGGGGGAATCGGATGACGAAGTGGGTCAAGAGGTCAATTGAAAGAGGGCGGGGAGTGTAGTCGGGGAGCAGAATACGAAAAATGGTCTTGAAAAGGGTTTTAGAAATTTTTAAAATTGCAGAGTATGATTAGAATAGATGGAGATTTTTTTTCGAATTTTTAAAAAATCATAATTTTTTTTAGAAATTTAGAAGTTTCAAATTGTTATCGTAACTGTTTAGCTATCAAAAAATTAGTTTTTTTTGCACTTTTTGCTAGCAAGATACTATGTACAAAAATCGTGCCAACAAAACAAAACAACGAAGAAACAGAAAAAAAAAAGTATATGTGATTTTCATTTTTTTTTTGATTTTCAAAAAAAATCCTATTCGGCTTTGCTATCTGACACCTTGGTAAAGTACCATCTTCACATGACACTTTTTTACACTTTTCAAACCTTCCAAAGTTTGTCTAATCCCACTAAACTCTTCTCAACTTTAAATTACACTTTATCCAAGTCAGAAGACACATGTCCTACAGTACAGAGCCGGAAGTATACACACATTTGTATCTCCTTCCCCCAAAGTACAAGATGTCAAGTTGAGACCACAAACCGTTTGGTTACTATTAATAGCGCGAGACTCCGCCCATTTCCGTCGTCTCATCTATTTGCGAATTTCGAAATCAATGGACGGGGCCGCTCTTTGAGGCAAGAAGACTCGGACTGTCCAAATAAATGAAAAATGGAAAAAAGGGGAGAGGGGTTTGTGACTGTCTAAGTCTCTGACGGATAGATTTTTTGGAAAAAAGAAAAAAACGGGACATTTAAAAAATTGGATCCCATTGACCTAGAACTACAGTAATCCTCAAAACCTCGATTTTCAAAAATCCTTTTTTAAATTTTTTTTTCTTGACATTTCCCCCCTAGATAATGTGTCTAGACAAATCAAATTGACATCATTTTTTTTCTGAAAAAAAAGAGAAAAAAAAGAAAAAAAGCAAGATGAGAATAATGAGATTTTGAAGAGGAAGTGATGGAGCAGAAGGAGATGAAAAATGTCACAGTGTCAGTGACGGGAAAATGATCAAAGACCGCGTTGCAGAACAAGAATGCAGAAAAAAAAAGAAAAAATGCTCAAGAAAAAAGAATGTTTCAAAAATTAGATTAACTTTTGGACTGATGTTAGAGAGTTAGTGCATGGAGAAGACCAATTCTAGAAAAGTGAATAATAATTGAATTATTAGAAAAAGCACCTTGGGGAATGGAAAAAAATTAGAGGAAAGCAATAACTTATTTTTACTGTAATTGATAAATTTTTCTAAAATTTTTAATAAAAAATTTTCTTAAAAGAAAAATAAAAGCTTTGGAAATTTTGTAACTGTAATTTTTTGATATTTTGTAGGGCTTATGTTTTTTCGATTTGTTATTGAAAAAGCCAGATTGAAGTTTTTAAAAAATTTGCTTGAAACTGTGAAAATTTTTACAAGTTTTGTTCCAAAAAATCAAATATTTTGTTAGGAAAACATGTGATTCCAGCCAAAACAGTTTCAAAAATCAGTATCCATTTTTTTTGTTGCGAAATTTGAAACAACAGCTATTTTTTTTTTCGAATTTCAAAGTTTTTAGAAACAAAACAGTAATCCAGTCAGTTGATAGTAAACTCGCTCAAAATAAATCTGTACTGACAATTTAAAAAAAAATACAAATTTGAAAATTTCTAGAAACAGTGTTTTTTTTCCAAAACTGCCTCGGAAATCTTTGAAAAAAGGGAAGATCGGTGGTTGTTTTTTACGAGTTTCTTGGCAATGCAGAATTTCAGAAAGTACAAAGTTTAAATTTTTTAGAAGCAGTAATTTAGTAATTTATTTCTGTAAACCGACAAGAACTATTGCAAAATTTGAAAAAAAAATTGAGAAATTCTTTCGTCAAAAGTTTCTAGAAATAATGGACTGAGGTCAAGTAGAGTAAATATTCTAAAAACCAAACCCTAACTTCAAAAATTTGAAACAGCGAAAAAAGACCATGTGACCTGAGCTTGAGCCCAAATCCTTCTTCCTGAGCTCTCACTCAAAAAGTGAAAAGAGCTCAAAAAGGAGCACAAAAAATGTTGAAAAAAAGAGGGAAAAAACAGAAAAAGAGAGAGAGAAAAAGGTGTTGCTCTTTTTTTTTGCTCACTGGCTCCAGCTCCCCTCGTCCCTTTTCCGAAGACCCAGGGGAAGAGGAAAGCACACAGAAGAGGCGTAGGGAAACAGAGAAAACGAGGAAAACGGGTAGGGAAATTGTCACAATTTCTTATTTTTTCTTCTAGAATTTTTTCCAAAATTCACAAAATTTTTTTAAATTTATTTTAATTTTTTCTCTATTTTTAAAAAAAATTTTTGAAAAAAAAGAAAAACGGAGGATATAAAAAAAGAGAAAAAAAACGAGGGAAAGGAGGAAATAGATGTGTTTGTTTTTGGGGAGAAGGGGGCAAGGATGATGTCACTATTCGGGAGGATATGAAGATGTGAAAAAGGAGGGGAAAAAGGAGGAGATGGAGGAGTAATGAGGGGAAGGATTATAATGAGCAGGAAAGAGATGATTGGGACTGAAATTGGAGGTGCTAAATTTAGAAAGGATTTCCGCTGACAAACTGAATTTTTTGAATCAAAAATTTTGTTTCAAAAATTTTTGAAACAGAAACAACGTAATTTTTTTACAGTTCACATTGAATTTAGAAATTTGTACAATGATCCAATTTTGAGAAAACTAATGAAATTTGAGGTTTTTGAGAATGGTTTGGGAAAACTGAATTTAATTTTTTTCAAAAATTCACTTCAGAAATTTTTGAAACAGAAACAGCAAAAGCACTGCTAAAAATACGGCTACACTAATTTTTATGTTTTGGAAGAGGTCATCAAGCTGATAATTGTCTTGGAGAATACTTTTTTTTTAAATTTACAGTGTTATCGAGATAATTTTTTACAAAACCGGGCAACATTCAATCATCAACAATTGTCAACTTCATAACGTTTCGAGTAAGATTGAAACAGTAACAATTACAACTTTGTTGACTTCCAATTTTTTGAGATTTTTTTTGAAAATTATTTCAATAGTACTTGATAAAGTATACTGGGAGTAGAAAAATTTTTCTGGTCGTTCATAGCAATCATTGAATTCCTAATTTTTCAAAAATAAATTATGGAAATTTTGAAACATAAAGTCCAGATTAATTTATTTGTCCTTTTTTACCTACTTTCTAGAAAAAACTGCAATGTCTTCTGAACGTTAGAAAAACGTAGGTTTCAGTTTCAAAATAGAAAAATTATAGTGGCTTGTACTGTAATTGCTGATGTGTTGTGTTGGTGCACAGAAACTCTAAAAATTTTTGAAACCAAAAAAAAACATTTCGATCAATTTTGGATCCAAAATTTTTGCATTCAGAGTTTCTATCGAGAAACAGAAAAGGCCTATTTTGTTTGTGAATGGAGTCTAGAAAAACGACGACGTCAAAGAAAATGTACACAAACAAATAAGACTTGATGACGTGGCAAAGAGGCGGGTAATTGTAATGAAAAATAATGGGATGACTGGTACGATTCTGGGAAATGGGTCTGAAAAGGAGAAAAAGAAAAAGAAAACAGCAAGAAAAAAAGACAATAGGAATTGGAAATTGAGCACAGTTTCAAATAATTTTCAAAACAACTTGGATCAATTTTCTTTTGATGTGTGGAGAGGTACCAGTACTTCCAATAAATTCTAAAGCTCATTTAGACCAGAATTTGAACCTTACAAACTCATACTCATCAACCTAAATAGCCGAAAATTCCCAACGCAACAGACCAGATTATGTCTCTGTCTATCCACTGGAATAATCCAGTGGTAGTTTGATCTTGAATATGGTCTGATGGGTTTGAGGTGGATAAAAATAGTCGAAATGTGTAGAAAACTAGAAATGAGAGTTCAGAGAGATCAGGAAAAGTTTAGAAGATCATAGTTGCGTTAAGATTTTTTTTCCCTGTTTCAAAAATTCTATTATTTTTTGAAAAATCACAAAAGCACTGATGAACCTGCGTTTCCAAACAAAAATTTAAAAAAAAATTTTTTTTTTTTAAGTTCAGGAAATTTGTTATGTCGCAGTTTAGCTTTTTCATTGTAGTAAAATGAATTTTTTTCAGTGCAAATTTTTTAAAAATTTTCAACGATTTCACAATGTAATAAATACTCATTGATTCATTTTTGCCCCGCTGAAATAGAAAACGCTTTGAAACAGTAAAATAATTCCAAAAACTCAAAAAAAACCTTTGGCTCTAATCCAAACTCATTGTTTGTTTACTCCTCAATATCAGGCTCCCCAATTTCATCAGAATTTTCTAGTAAATTCCTCACAAATCCTTCAATTTCCACCTGTTTCCAGTCACCTTCCACCTCTAGACAGCTGGAAATTGGTCAGGTTTTCTTGGAATTTTCAGACAATTTTCTAGTTTTTTTTGTTTTTCTAATGAATGAATGGACAGAGAAAAATGAGGTGGATGTGGTAATTTGCTCTAAATTTTTCAAAAAAAATTCTGAAAAAAAGAAGGAAATTAGAGATGAAGGGTCTAAAAATTGGAAGATGACGTCGTGTAAATGGGGGGAAATTTGAGAAGAAGTGGGTTGGAAATTTGGAAATTTTGAAAAGTGCAAAGTGCAAGGGGATTTTGGACCTAATAGGAAAAATCTGATTTGATTAATTCAAATCTGCGATTTCTGTGGGCGAAAATAGATAATAGGAAATCAATAAGTGGTAAGAAAAAATTCATGTTTCAAAAATTTCTTATTCAAAAAAAGATCTAGTTTTTACCAATATGCATTTGTATTTTTCAAACTGCAATTTTAAATTAAAACTTCTGTACCAATATTTTCAATAAAAACGTTTACAAGTAATTGAATTTCTGGCTGTTTCATAAATTATCAATCAATTTTGAAAGTGTAAAGAAAAATTCGAGAAATTCAGTTCTAACTTGATCGACAGTAATCCTAAACTACAGTATTCCTTATGAATTCTTGTTCGAACGAGCTACCCAATAAAAACACAAACAACACTTCCGTTTGTCTCTTTTTTGAAACAATCTTTCATTTTTATATTTTCACTTTTTCCAAATTGAGTAACCAATTTTGCTGTGTTGCAGAGAAAATTAGAAATGTTTCTAGCATTCATTGCGCATTTTTTGCTCGAAATTTGCAGAATTTTTTCTCGTTTTCTAGAAGCGAAAACACAACATGTTACAAACATGAAAAATTGAGAAAAAAGAAAAAAAACTGTTTCAAATTTTTGGGAAAAAAATCTATTTTTCTTGTAAAATCAATCGATAAAGAATTTTCTCAGAATGAAAAAAAATGCTTTGTCTCCCCAAAACCACGAGATCCAACTCCTAGTCCCCGAAATATCCCCCCTTCCCACATGATCTTCCTCCTGTTTACCTTTACCAACTTGTCCTCTTTTTCTTCCTCTTTTCTAAATTTTCTGTGGGGATCTGGGTCTCCAAAAGCCATTCTTACATGATCTATAGGAGCAAGAGAGGTCCAAAAAATAGTGGATACGATTTGATACAAATATGTATACGATTTGGAAATTGTGAGAGAAACAGAATAAGTCGATTTGGCAATTCGAGAAACAGAAATTTTTTTTGAGCATTTTACATTTGAGATAATGAAAGAGTTAGAGACCCAGAATTGTAAACGCCCAGATGATTGAAGGTAAAATTTTTCTAAAAAATTTAAGAAAATTGAGAAACAGAGAATTCTAAAAAAATTTTCAAAAATCACGTATTTTCATAGTATTCCACAAACACACTCTGTTTCGTTTTGGACATGATCTATCCACAGTACAACCACTCTCTTTTTTTTACTGTGCTCTGTATTCTCTAGCTCAGAACATTATTTGTCTGGGCGGTGGCTCGGAAGGAGAAAGAAAATGTGTTGATTGTGAGAGGGAGCAGACGGGGTTTTTATGACGTGGCAAAGGACAAGAGTGGATTGGTTTTTGAACCTAACAGATAAAAAATGGAAGAAGAAAAGAATGAATGACGGTTTCAAAAAAACGACAAGTGGAAGTGTTGTTTGTGTTTTGTATTGTGTCTGACTTGCTCGTAAAAAATTAGAAGGGGTACTGTAGAAAACAAATATGAAATTGTCAAAAATTACTAACTAGTGATTATTTAGAAATACTGAAACAAAAGACCACAAATATACAAACAATTGTTTTTCAGTTTCAAATCTAAAAAAAAAAAAATTTGAAACAGTGAACATGTCTATTATCGAAAATGTCATCAAACGAGAAAAAATTCTGCAAATTTCGAACAAAAGATTGAGCGATGAATGCTAGAAAAATTTCCAATTTTTTCTATAACAAAAGCAAAGCAAAATTGGGTACACAGACAAACCGAGTAAATTTTCATTTTTTTTTAAATTGTTTTATCTAATTTGGAAACAGTGAAATTTTAAAAATGGAAGACAGTTTCAAAAAAGAGACAAACGGAAGTGTTGTTTGTGTTTTTATTGGGTAGCTCGTTCGAACAAGAATTCATAAGGAATACTGTAGTTTAGGATTACTTTCGATCAAGTTCGAACTTAATTTTTCGAATTGTTTTTTACACTTTCAGAATTGATTGATAATTTTCAAACAGCCAATATTTCCATTCACTGACAATAGTCCCATTGCAAAATCTATATTTTCCCCAATTTTTTTTTAATGCAGAAAAGGTGTCTGGTCAAACAGACCATTGGTCAACAAACCCTAGCACAGGAAAAAGGGCAACGGAGGGAAAAAAAGAAGACTAGACTGTTTTCTGTTCTTTTTGAACTATGAAAGAAATGTCCTTGTTTGTTTGAAGAGCAAAAAACTGTAGAAAAAATGAGAAAACATTCAAAGTAAATTTAGCCTACGAAAATCGTTTTTGCGAAGAATAGTCAGATTTCAATGATTTTTTGACACAGAAAAGTTGCTTTAGAAATTTCTACAAATGATCTGTTATCTTGGAATTTTTGGACAAATACATATGAAGCTTCCAGTAAAATATAAATTCCAATCCCCTGTTAGAAATCATTTTGAAACAGTGATAAGTACAGTAACCCAGTATCCCTTCAAAAAATAGAAAAAGGTTACTGTAGGGATTACTGTAATTCACATAGGAATAAAGAAAAAGTTTCTTGGTAACTTGAAACTAAAAATTACAATCAATTTCAACTTATTCGAGATAACGGTTGCAGTGAAAACAAGAATTTTCAGAAATTATTTTCAAAAATTTTGAAACAGAAATTTTTTTCAATTTTTCTCAAATTCTCGTGTCTCTACCGTAATCTACAGTATTTTCCATCACCAATCATTTAACCCCCTAGAAAAATTTAAAAACAACCAAAACAAAACGCAAAAGCGACACAAAAAAAGATCCCATTTTCCCTCACCGATATCTTCTCTTTCTCCTCTCTCTTTCGACTCATCCACCCTCGCAAAACTTCGGAACACTGTCTGTGTCTCTCCATTTTACACGATTTTCTCGAGATTTCCGAGATTTTTGCTCAAGAGAAAACAACAGATGAGGGGGCAGAGGGGAGTGGTTTGTGATCAGTTGGGTTACGGGTTCTCGAGAGAAAGGGATCGGGAAGTTGGAGGGACTGTAGAAAATTGAGTTTTGTGTTTAAAATTAGGGTGGATATAGCAATAGATAGGTAATTTTGTGGACTATAAATTGTTAGTTGACTGTTTTGTGGTATCATCACTGGTTTTTGAGAAAAAATTGCATGCAAACATTTTTTTTCCGTTTCAAAGTTTTTAAAATTTTTGAAAAAAAGGAAAGATAGCAATTGATAGGTAATTTTGGGAGCTATAATTTGTTAGTTGAGCACTTTTTATAGTCTTCACTGCTTTCTGAAAAAAAACCAAAGATACCGAGGACACTTTTTTTTGCAGTTTCAATTTATTCAAAAAAGTTTGAAACGTTTCTGTAAACCTAATGGAATAGTTTTATAGTTCAAAATTTTACATAAAAATTGCATCAAGAAATAATTTTCTGCACTTCAATTTATGCAACTCATTTTCCCGAATTTTTGAAAACTTCGAAAAAAATTTTGAAATTTTTTTTTCTGGTCAAAAAAGTCTGTTTAAAAAAAATCCGAAACAGCAGCCAAAAAAATTCATTTTTCCCATTAATCAAGACAAAATTAGATGGGTGTAAAGTGCAGAGAGGCTAAGACAGATGGATAGTAGGTAAATTTAATTTTCTTCTTTTGTGGGTGATTCGGGAGTGCAATGGTTGCCCAGGATTCGATAAGCACTTGGAAGGCGGATTGAGAGCAGCCTCGGTTGAGGAGTCCGTACTGAAATAAGGATAATTGATTCAAAAAAATTAGGTTGTAATTAGTGGTTTTCTGGATACATACAAATTGGCTTCAAAAATTTTTCTGTATTTTTTTAATCATTATTCTTGATTTTTTTTCCAATATTTGATATTTACCTTCACCAACAACACATCAGTTCCACGGTTACTTCCCATTCCCCAAGACGCTCCATACTGTACACAACTCCTGGTTGCCGTTTTGAAAGCCGCAGTAGCACAGTTCACATTGTTTTTGCATCTTTCTGCACATTCATCGGAACTCGAAGCAGAGGCAGTGTTGATAGCATCTGTCAATGCGCCAGCTCTTTCCCAGTTCTTCAAGGTTGCCATGCAAGTGTTTTGAGAGAATACTGTAGCAAACAGGGAGAGGAGTATGAGAGCTCGGAGCATTGTGAATTGGATGATGAATATGGGGAATTTTTGGGTTTTATAGTCCTCTAGAGTTCGAAAAAACACACCTGTTCACTTCCTTGTGAAAAATATGAAAGTTCCAAAGTCATGAGTCTAGTAATAATTCGTGGAATTTTTGAAGTTCTAGTTCCTAGTTTTTGGGTCTAGACGTTTCGCCTCTAGAGTTGACGAAAAAGTTTTTTATTTCCTGTTTCAAAAATTCCTTAGATTTCTTGCATTGTTGAAAATTTACTGAGCCAAAGGTTATACTGGTCCTTTTTTTGATTTCACTGTTTCAGTCAAAAATCAGAGAAATTGAGGTTTTCATGAGATCAGTCTGAAGGTCATCGAATTTCTTATAATTTTCTTGAAGTTTTTATACCGAAAGCTCCTAATGTTTTTTTTTACCGTTCCAAATCAGCAAGAATTAGCGTGACTTTTGTGGTGATACAATTAGCATATGATTGGTACATCTTCTAAAAATTAAAAAAATTGCAAAAACTTGGGTTTCAGCGGATTCTTTTGGAACTGGGGCTCGAGTGTATTTTCTGCTATTTTACAGTTTTCACAAAAAATTCAAAAAATTTCACAAACATAGAACTGAAATTGATAAGTTGGTAAGTTGAATGCAAAAATTTCTAATTTGAAACACGTGATTGTCCCTGAATTTTTTTTTCTTGATTGTCCCTGCATTTTTTAGAGCACCATGCTTGTATTGTTTGAGGTTCCTAGTTCTTACAGAATTTTTTTAATAAAGAAATCTACTGGTTTTAGAGATTCATACAGATAATCTATGTACATCACTGTTTCAAGACAAAACCAAAGAAATTACTTTTGCGAGTAGATCCGTTTGACGATGTCGACGACTATGACCAAAAATGTGTTTTCAGTACTTCCTAGAGAAATCTTCGATTTGGATTTTTTCTGTTTCAGAACGTTTTCTAATTGTTTTCTAGAATTTTGTTTTACTTCCATGACAATATATTCATGAAATCAAAACTTTTTATCAAAACAATTCCAGGTCCCTCTGCAAAATGCAATTCTCCATTTTCCACATCTTCATCCTCTTCCCTCTCTTCTTCACAACCGTCTCATGCACAACCCTAACCACCTGCGAATCCATTTTCAAATTCTGGACCATTTCCGGTGGTTCTATCCTCTCCCAAACCACCACTCCAACTGATTTTGCTTGCTCTGAAAAATGCAGAGAAAATGTGAATTGTGGAACTGCGCTTTTCACAGTGAATAACAGGGTGTGTAAGCTGTATCAAATGAAGGATTTGGTGTTGAAGAGTGGAGGGAAGGATAGTGTTGTTGTCAAGGTGAGTAGACAATCAATATTTTGGTTTCCGTTTCAATGTCAGAATTAGAATATTGATAAGCGCTAAGTTTTCAATGCTCCTCGTCGAAACCTAAATTTTTCTAAAATTTTCCAAAAAATACGTTGAAAAAATTATAATTGTTATTTCCAGTACACCACTACCTTCTCTCAATGTCTCCCCGACATCCTATCCATCCTCACTTCCAAAACATTATGGAATCAACTGCCAAATGGAAAATCTGTGCGGTACACCTATCAAGGAGCAGCGAAAACTACTCTTCAAGTTAGCTATAAATAAATACATCAACCCTGAAAGTAGTTACATATCGAAGAAATGTTTTTTTAATTAAAAATTAGAAGAAAGTTTGGAACTGAATAAAAATAAAATAAATACAATTTTTTATCTCTGCTTGCTGGACTCTCTCAACTCGACATTCTGCTTGTTTGCAAAATACTGCTTGTCGAGGAGATAATCAACGGCTCCCTGGACGATAATTCGGGTCCTGAAAAGAGAAATTTTTAGATAATTTTTTTTTTGAAATTTGAGTCCGATTCAACTAGCCAACCACCAAGCCATTTTTTCAAATAAAAATTTTGAGAAACGGAAATTTTTTTCAAAATGAAGATGGTTTTTTTATTTTGTACCTACAGTAACCAAAAATTTTGTTTTTTGAATTTTGATTGTTGGGAAAAACTTGAATGACGCCAATTTTTTTTACAGAAAATTCTTTATGCAGATAACCTACTAGAGTTACCTGCGAAAATTCATGAATGTAATTGCAAAGAAACAGAAATTTTTTTTTTGAAATTTCTATTTTTTAGGCAATTTTGTAATACCCGGTTACAGTATGATTCCCAAATCAATTTTTATTGATTGATACAGAAAAGTTTTTTTACTTACCAAATAGCGACAGCAGCTGCAAAAAACGAGACAACAGCCACATTGAATGGCCAGATCGGTCCGTAATCCCTCTCGATCATCCAAACTTGTCCAAAGTATCCGAAGGCTTTTCTAGTGAAATCGATGCCAATTGACATGGAAAGAATGGAAATTCCAGCCCAGAAAAGCAGGAATCCGATTTCCAACTATAAAAAAAAGAAAAATTAGAAAAATTATTAGGGGGTACTGTACTTACAGTAATAAAAGTGAGTTTTGGTGTGAAAAATCCAGGAGCTTCTTTCCGGATTCCGATGATCATGAGAACTGATGAAAGAAGAGATAAACATGTGATAATGGCTTGAAGGTAGGAGAGCCATGGATCCATGGATCCAGTGACATGACTCATTTCTGAAAATGAGTAGAGTCGGTTTTTGAATTTTATCTCAAAAACTAAAATAGCTATCAAGAAACTGTCAACTGAAAAATTGTAGAGCCTAAAATTCTCTATTTTTGAAGTGTTCCGTGTACAACAAATGAATTTTTCAGAGCTCTGAGAAAAATATGAAATTTTTGAAACATTTAAAATTTCAAGTTTCAATTTTTTTTGAAAGTTTCCGGGAAATTGTTGCATTCAATTTTTGGAATACCAGAAACGTACATACAGTAAAATCTATTTTTTTGAAAAACGATTCTTGGCTGTTTTTAGCTCTACTGTAGACAAAGAAACAATTATTTTCAAAAAAATCCAAATTTTCCTGTTTCAAAATTTCTCAAAGTTTGCAAAAAGTACATAAAAAGTTATTAGTTTGCAAAAAGTACATAGAAGTTATTGACATGAAAAAAATAACTTAAAAAGAACAAAAAAGTATTTGGATTTGGGTTACGGTATTCAGAAAATTTCCTACCAAATACGGTGTTTATAAAAATTTTCAAGTGAAAATTAGATTTTTTGCAAAAAAAATTTCCCAGTTTCTAAATGTTTCTAATTTTTTTGAAGACTCTAAAAGTTGATGAATAGGAGTATTCAGTAAAGGATATCAATCATTTTGTGTTATTGTTTTCAAACTCACGATGAAAACACTTTATCTCAGAAACCAAAAAAGCTATCAAAAAATTGTCAACTAAAAAATTGTAGAGGCTAATATTTTTATCGATTGATATTTTGGTGATGTTTTTTGTATACCTAATGAATTTTTCAGAGCTTTGAGAAAAAATATGAAATTTTTGAAACACTCAAAATTTTCAGTTTCAAATTTTTATGAAAATTTCCAAGAAATTTTTGCACTCAATCCTTGAAATAGAGTTACAAATGTACAGTTAAATTTAATTTTTTTAAACACGATTCTTGGTTACTGTAGCCTAGAAAAAAAAAGATTTTCAGAAAATCCAAATTTTCCTGTTTCAAAATGATTCCTAATTTTTTTGAAGACTCTAAAAGTTGATGTGTTCGATATTTGTCTTATATCAATTGTTTTCAAACTCACGATAAAACACTTTATCTCAGAAACCAAAATAGCTGTCAAAAAATTGTCAACAAAATAATTGTAGAGCTCAAAATTTTCAATTTATTAACATTTTTGTGATGTTTTTCGTATAACTAATGAATTTTCAGAACCTTGAAAAAAATATGAAATTTTTGAAACATTTAAAGTTTTCAGTTTAAATTTTTTTTTTGAAATTTTTAAAGAAATTGTTGCACTCAATCTTTGAAATAAAATTACAAATGCACAGTAAGATCTCTTTTTTTTCAAAAAACAATTTTTGGTTACATAGCTTGAACATACAAAAAACCCATTTGGGTTACGGTATTCAAAACATTTCAGGTAGTCGGATTACTGTAGGTTGGAAAATTTGTGTACACCTCTTTGCTCTTTGAATTTTATCTAAAGAACAAGAATAGATATAAAAAAGTAGTCTACTAATAAATTGTGGAGCAGAGAGTTTCCTTATCAAGTGGTGTGTTTATAAAAATTGCAAGTGAAAATTAGATTTTTCGCAAAAAAAATTTCCCAGTTTCTGAATTTTTTCAAAATTTTTTGAAGACTCTAAAAGTTGATGAGTGCGAGTATTCAGTAAAGGATATCAATTGTTTGGTGTTTTTGTCTTCAAACTCACGATAAAAGCACAAGAAACCGGTTCCCATAAGCACAAACTCGACAACTGCAGATACATAAGCAGCAGAAGTGTAGTGCATGGTGTTACATGTGGCAGGGGCATAGTAGAACTTGTCATTTGGAGAGAAGACAAAGTTTGGAGGAAGGGGAGTGATCTTGTCGTGACCCATCTGGAAAAATGGAATTGATTTTTTGAATACGCTACAGAGAAAAAATTGAAGAGGAAAATCAGTGCAAAGAGAACGAATTTTTGGTGAAACAGTAAACTAGAATGGCAGTAAAGGTTTGATGTACTACTCGATGAATTGCTCAAAAAATGTTAGAAAATTGAGAATTGTGTGGAACGGAGAAAAAATTAAATTAGCTTTGAAATTTTTTTTTAAAAATTGAAAAAATTACAGTTTCAAAAAAAATGAAAATTGTTTGGTCAATTTGAGAAAATCAGTAAGTTTTTCGCCAATGATTTCTTTGCTTTTCAGAATCTTGTGAATAATGTGAAAAAAATCTATTATAAAAACCCTGAATTTTTCTAAAAATTAAAAAAAATCCTGTTTCTAAATTTTTTATTTTTTTCTGGGTATCCAGAAAATTGTTACGCCTTATGGATTTTGTAAAATTTCGCACACAGAGCCTTGACAATATTCTCAAAAAATCCGAAAACCTTATCACTATTTCTTGAAACTGTATAAATTTTCTGGAAAACAATGAAAACATCAGTTTTCATTTTTTTTTAGATTGGCACGAAAAGCAAAGAATATCTTCGAGAAATCATAAGAACAGTGAAAAAACTACATTTTGTGGCGAAATCTAATAAAATTTGTTGTTCTAATCCGTCACCAATATTGCATTTTGAAAATCCTAATGTCAAAAAAGAAAATAATGGAACTGTAATAAATTCCGAAAAAATTCCTGAATAACAAGCTCAAAGTTTTCAAACCCATCCAAAAAATCAAAAATGAAACCTTTACCTATCTCAAACCAAACCATGTCACTCTAGCCAAGAAAGGATTCAAGAAGGAAAATGAAGGATGTAATCGTAAAACGCGTTCTCCTTTTCCTTCTTCCCTTTTCTCAATTGTCCGTGTTGCCCTACTTATTCCGGGAGACACTAGAGAAAACAGGGAATTCGAGAGACGCAGAAAGATGGATAGGTGACCCGAGAATATGGATAAATCGGATAGTGAAATGACAGGGAATTGCGGTACATTCTTTGAGATGACGTCAATGCGATTTGGTGTTTCTAGTTTGATTGATTGCTGATTATTGTCAAGTTGTCAAGGAATAATGAAAAGAATCTCTGAAATTTTTAAAACAAAACTGAAACTGTAATCCAAAACTATAAAATTACTCTTTGAAAAATGCAAAACGTATTTGGAGGAATGGGGGATCGAACCCCAGACTTCTCGCATGCAAAGCGAGCGCTCTACCACTGAGCTATACCCCCAGCCGATGAAGCTAGTCGCAGAGGGTCGTCAAGAAAGCGAGGGAAACGGGGACGAGGCACCGTGGCAGGAGAGAGAGGAGTAGTGTTGAAGGAATGCAGGCGGCTGGAAGGGATGCAAAAACTCCGAGAAATGGGGAGAGAGAAAGGAAATGTGACGTTTTGAGAGTATTAGCGCATAGAACACACAATTCTGCGCATGTTTTCAGTTAACACCTTTTTGATATCTCTTTTCCGTTTCGAGTTATCTCCAAAAATGGAGGAAACTGCAGTGTATGACCGATTTATTTATTAGAAAATCAATAACCATTTCATTTATTGTTAGAGCGAATACTCTGGCATATGACATAAGAATCCATCGGCACCTTGACAGCTGTAATCATGGAATTATAGATTTTCTAATTTTTTTCCTGGAACACCGATACTCACTTGTTCTCCTCAACATAGTGTTCCGCTGTCCAAATTGTGCCACTGGGAATGTTATTGATAGCACAGGTGCTAAAAACCAACTAGTACAGTGCTCTAAAATCATTTTGACCTACTTTTCCGGGCTAGCATTTGCAGGTTGTCCTGTCGCCCAGACACTGTAGGTTTTGTCGGTTACCAAATTTGGAAGCGCCCAGGTCCAAGCCTAGAGAAGTTTTTAAATTTTTGAAAAATACAGTTTGATAGGAAATTTTCTCTAGTTTAGTTTGTTAGTTGACGGTTTTTTGATATCTCTTACTGTAATCTCAGGAAAATTCAAAACGTAAAGGCCAATTTTGAGGGCGCGCGCTATTTTCATTGGACACACCTTTACGTTTTGACGTTTATCTCAAGAACCAGGGAAGCTATCAAGAAACTGTCAACTATAAAAATGTAGCCCGTTTTATTTTCTAAAACATTGCAGTTGACAACTTTTACCCTAAACCCCTGCAAAACTTACACCATTAACTTTAGTATAACCGAGATACAACTTGATGGTGTCAGCTCTGTTGAACATTGCCTTGTAGTTCACCATGAGTCTCAGACAGTAATTGAAGGAGTCTAAATTACGTATTATGGTTTTTCAAAGTTGTTTTCTTACTATGAAACCCTAAATTGATGTGATAATTGCCATCCGCCGATACGAGAGGCATCAGACCATCCCCAATTGTCGAGCACATTTCATTGGAAGTTGTGTAGTTGATTGTTGGGACAGAGTAGTAAACCTGGGTTATTTTGAAAGGTGAGAACTGTAGCGTTATGGATTACATACCATATACCATCCCTGCATCACTGGAATCTGGTAATGTCCGCGAATCGGACAAACCAAATTACCTTGGAAGTAGACACCGTAATAGTTGTCGGAACTGCCGATTCGGTAGAATGGAGTGGTGAAACCGGTGGGGGATTTCTGAAACGATGGTATACTAAAACGATAAACACGAAAAACAATGATAAACTTACATAAATCTTGCCTGAAACCGCATCAGTTGAACTTGAGGAACAACTGGAGGAGGTGAAAGCGATCTAAAAAAGAGAAGGTTTTTTATAAAGCCCATTTTCTTACTCACCTTCATAGCAAACCTCATCCCCGAATCCTTCCCCTTCTTCTCGATAAACATCACAGCTCCCTCTTTGTACAAATTGCAAGTAGAGTTTCCTTCATTCATCTGCGACAAAAAGCAAGTAGCATCCATTTGACAAAGAGTCATGCACTCTTTCCAGGATACTGTAGGTTTAGAGGAATTGATCTGACTAAAGTAGCCAGGCACTGGTTCTCCGAAATAAGGGATCATGGTGGTTAGGCAGGTCTTGAAGGAATCCGGTTAACTCAGATAGGGTAACTGGGGACTCACTGCTGGAGAGCATTGTGGAGTGGCTTGGAGGAAGTCGTTACATCCCTTGAGGCCCAAGGTGTCATTATCTGAAATGACAAGAGGTTCAGGGAATCAGGGGAGAGGTTACTGTAAGTGAAGGTGATGTTCTGTGCGTCCGCAAGAATGTTGTAAGTGTTATAGACAGATGCAGCCACTGAATTGAAGGTATTCTCACTGTTAAACAGTTCCTGAACAGTCTCGAAACACTTATCCATCTGCTTGTTGACCTTGATGGACACATTGCCCGTTCCTCCCTGCTGCACCCTCCACACATCTCCGTAGTTGTACACCACACAATTCAACGTGTCGGTACTCTGTGCAACCATCAGACAACTGGTGTCCGTGGAGCAGGAGGAGACGCAAGAGTCCCAGGAGGCAGTGGACTTCTTGAAAGGGACACTCGAAGGATCGGGCGTGCCGAGGACTGTGATCATGTTGGTGGGGGAAGGGAGGCAGATGGTAGGACCAGAGATGGTTGTACTGGATTCTGTAGTGGTTACAGTAGTCTCCAACGGATCTTGAAAAGGATCCTGAGTGGAATGGGGGAGTCCTGCTTTACAGACAGCATTTGCATTAACCTGAAGGTTCCTAACGACCAGGAACAGGAATGGTAAGACCAGCATGTTAGGTCTAGTGACAAAGAAACTAGGGTTTGTTGGTTTATATAGACAACTTTGAAGGGTTCTCATAGCTTGTCATAAAGCTTGGGACCCGGAAGAGAAGTGTCTAGAAGGAAGTGAATCTCAAAGTTTATTAGAAAACCAATGAAACCGCTCAAAGTGAATAGATTGGCATGTGACAGTAGAATCCATCTGCTCCGGTGCAACTGAAAAACAAATTTTAGGAACCTTTCTTCTCAGAAAAACTGAAAAAAACTCACTCGCTCTCCTCCATCCAATTCATATTCGGCCCACCACTTGTTATTATCTTATTCCATGCACAAGTATGAACGTTATCGTTGTATTTTGTAGTTCCAATCTTCCACGGATCAAAACTAGGGTCTACTACCACATTCGGAAGGGTCCAGGTCCATTTCTAAACAGTTTCCTATTCAAAAAACCGGTTTTCCTAGTTACAAACATTGTTAACTTTTGTGTATCCAACGAAAAACTTCATCGCATTCGGTCTATCAAACAGTTTTCTCCACTCTATCAAATCAACGGTACAGCCAGAAAACTGGCTAGCCCAGCCTCCTAAATTTACATATTTTTCAATCAATAAACCCTTCACTAACTCATGTTATTCCACAGTATATCATTTCTCGCAGCCACTGACGGAATCGGCATGAGTTTATCACCCATAGCTGCACACATATCTACGGCTGTGGTGTAGTTGACCAAGGGATCCGTGAAGTATTGCTGAATGTTTTAAAAATGTTTTTCAACCTCTATGCACTTCGAAGACCTACCAGGAACTGTCCTTGCGGTGACATTGCGGTCATTTTTATGACTCCCTGGTTTGGACAGGTTGTGGTGTTTTCAAAGAATAACGCGTAAAAGTTTGAAGAGCTTCCGATACGGTAGAATGGACTGGACCAACCGGAGGGGGATTTCTAGAAAGGATCAAGGACTTCTCAAAACTTCAAAACGCAAGTGATATCTTACATAAACCTTCCCAGAAACTGCATCAGAGGCACTAGAGGAACAACTAGAGGAGGAGAAGCTGATCTTCATCGCAAACCTACTCCCCGACCCTTCTTGTTTCTTATCCAGGAACATAACACCTTGTTCGTTATACAATGAGCAAGTCGAGTTCCCATCTTGCATTTGAGCTCCAAAACACTTCGGATCCGCTTGACAAAGAGTCATGCATTCCTTCCAGGATACTACTGACAATGACAAAGCCAAATGGGTGTAGTATCCAACGACTGGTTGAGCGAAATAGGGAATCATGCTTGTTAGGCAGGTCTGAAAAGATTACAGTATGATCCTGTAATGTTACTAGGGACTCACGGATGGAGAGCATTGAGGAGTGGCTTGGAGGAAATCATTACATCCCTTGAGGCCTAGGGTGTCATTATCTGAAATATCAAATGGTCCAGAGAATCAGATGAAAGGATACTGTAAGTGAAGGTAAAGTTCTGGGAGTCCGCGAGAATGTTGTAGGTATTATAGACAGATGCAGCCACTGAATTGAAGGTGTTCTCACTGTTGAACAGTTCCTGAACAGTCTCGAAACACTTATCCATCTGCTTGTTGACCTTGATGGACACATTGGCCGTTCCTCCCTGCTGCACCCTCCACACATCTCCGTAGTTGTACACCACACAATTCAACGTGTCGGTACTCTGTGCAACCATCAGACAACTGGTATCCGTGGAGCAGGAGGAGACACAAGAGTCCCAGGAGGCAGTGGACTTCTTGAAAGGGACACTCGAAGGATCGGGCGTGCCGAGGACTGTGATCATGTTGGTGGGGGAAGGGAGGCAGATGGTGGCAGTGGATACTGTAGTGGCGAGAGGATCCCGGGTGGGTTGGGGGAATCCTGCTTTGCAAACAGCATTCCCAAAAACCTGATGAACGCGGAAACTGACTACCAGGAACAGGAATGGTAAGACCAGCATGTTAGGTCTTGTGACAAGAAAAATGAGTTCTGTAGGCTTTTTATAGACAATTTCAAAGGTTCCCATAGCCCGCCATTAAACTTGAGACCAGGAAGAAATGGTCTAGAAGGAAGTGAGTCTCTCAAGGTTTATTAGAAAATTTATCAAGGTGAATAGTTAGGTAAATGACAGTAGAACCCATCACCATCCTTACAATCGCTGTCCACCACATATTTTGTGGGTGGGCCGTAGGTAGTTGTCGGGAACCCGTTCACTGCACAAGGACTGAAAAACCAACAGAATAAGAAGACCCTTCAGAATAATGACTCACTGCGCCGCATCGTTCCATATCTTGTAATCAACATTTGCTTTTCCGAGCTGCCTCCAAACACTAAAATTGGGGTCTTTTACCAAGTGAGGCAGGTCCCAGGTCCACACATTGTTGATTTTCCGGTATCCAATAAACATTCTAGTTTCTACTTTCCGGTTGAATAACTTTAGGTTGTCCCACATTAAAGGAAAACAATTGGCGAATTGAGTTGCCCATGATCCTGAAAAGTGGAAAGTGACTTTTAGAGTTCTTACTGTAACTCAAAAATTTGAAGAGTAATCAAAAAGTTGTCAACTACTGATACACTCGGCAGACAATTTTCTATCGATTGATAAACATCTATTTTGAAAATACCATGTCCTGAAAAAGTTACAACGTCTCAAAGTCACTCACGTCCACTGTTAATCTGCAGTTCAAGCAAGAAGTCTTGCGATCCCAATGGAAACGGAAGTAGTCCATCGCCAATTGACATGCACATGTCAGTAGCAGTAGTGATATTGAGCATCGGAACAGAGTAGTAAGCCTAAACGTTGTTGTTTTAAAGTGTCTAACTGAAGTTCTTACCAAATACCACCCTTGCATGTACTGATTTGTCATAATTCCTTGATTTGGACAAGTGGTGGCATTGTAGAAGAATAGACCGTAGTAGTTGGAGGATGTTCCGATACGGTAGAACGGACTGACGTAGCCGGGAGGGGATTTCTGTGTAGAAAACAATCAACTCAATTCAAAAACAAGGAGGTTGTCTCACATAAACCTTTCCGGAAACCGCGTCAGTTGCACTGGAGGAGCAACTGGAGGAGGTGAAGGCTATCTGAAGATCAGAACAACTTTAACTCTAAATTACTCTAAACACCACATACCTTCATCGCAAACCTACTCCCCGATCCCTCTTGCTTCTTGTCCAGGAACAAAACACCTTGCTCGTTATACAAAGTGCAAGTTGAGTTTCCATCTTGCATTTGAGCTCCGAAACACCTTGCTTCTACTTGGCAAAGAGTCATGCACTCCTTCCAAGATACTGTTGTGAAGTTTTTGAATACATGGTTGTAATATCCGGGGACGGGTGATGCAAAGTAAGGGATCATGGTTGTTAGGCAGGTCTGGAAGGAATACAGTATGTATAGGGAGCATAACTGGGGACTCACTGCTGGAGAGCATTGCGGAGTGGCTTGAAGGAAGTCATTACAACCCTTTAGGCCCAAGGTGTCATTATCTGAAATTTCAAGTTGTTCAGAGAATCAGGTGAGAGATTACTGTAAGTGAAGGTGAAGTTCTGTGCGTCCGCGAGAATGTTGTAGGTGTTATAGACAGATGCTGCCACTGAATTGAAGGTGTTCTCACTTGTAAACAGTTCCTGAACAGTCTCGAAACACTTATCCATCTGCTTGTTGACCTTGATGGACACGTTGCCCGTTCCTCCCTCCTGCACCCTCCACACATCTCCGTAGTTGTACACCACACAATTCAACGTGTCGGTACTCTGTGCAACCATCAGACAACTGGTATCCGTGGAGCAGGAGGAGACACAAGAGTCCCAGGAGGCAGTGGACTTCTTGAAAGGGACACTGGAGGGATCGGGCGTGCCGAGCACTGTGATCATGTTGGTGGGGGAGGGGAGACAGATGGTGGCAGTGGATACTGTAGTGGCTAGAGGATCCCGGGTGGGTTGGGGGAATCCCGCTTTGCAGACTGCATTGGATTGAACCTGGAGCGTAAAATGATCATTTGGTACTGTGAACAACCTACCGTAACCCTGGAATTTAGGACCAGGAAGAGGACGGGTAAGACCAGCATGAGAGAAGATGGGGCAAAGAAGGAATCTAGACGAAAACTGTTTCCAATAACCAGGAACTATCTTCTTTTCGTAAATTCCCACTTTTTACAAGGTCATAACTCCAGGGAACCTTTCGTAACCCCTTGTTCCCCATAAAACCAGCTCTTCCAGGAAGTATTCCCGATGAATCTTCCACTTCTCCTCTTCCTGGCATGTCTAGCCGTCAGTCAGGTACAGTACCCCGTTTTGTTCAGCGTTTTCTACCTCATCTTCAGGCGGCTAAACCATGTAAAAAGAAGCTTCCAACCACTACTCCACAAGCCACCACACAGGAGACCACAAATGCTACAGAAGTCACTGAAGTCGCAAACTCCACTGATCTAACGGATCTCACTGAATCCACGAATGCCACAGAGACTACAGTAACCCTAGAAACCACTACAACACCTTCTACGACTACAGTAATCCCCACGACCACCATAGACATCAAGGCGCCTTGTATGGCGGAATGGACAAACATGAAACCTGACGATGGAGAGTACATGGACTCTTCTTCTGGATCACAGACAGCTGCAAGTTCTGAAGAATGTGGAGAGATTTGCATGAAGGATGCGACATGTGGCTATGTGTTCTATGACACTTCCAAGAAATGTGTCACCTTCCCAAAGTTTACTGTACTGGATTTCGACAAAAATGCAGAGGGTAGCATGATTTTCAAGGTGGGTTTGGTGGTTTGGAAGTTGGTTCAGTTAATCCTTCTGTTTTCTAGCTCTACCTCAATGGCACTGGCACCTGCTCCTCCATCTCCCTCCCTGATCTAGCAACCGCAAAGACCAAGATGTACTACCCGGAAGGAGGCTCTTATTGGCTGTTCAACAACATCATGGACCTCATCAGTTACGCTTGTTACAACCCGGAACTGGGGTATAAGAGAAGAAAGAGAAGCGCGTTTAATTGGATGTTCAATTTTGGATTTTGATTGATAAATAATAAATTCTGTTTTTTCGTCACAAAAACTTTATTTATAAACAGGAAACAAGTCAAAAAGAACAAAGAGAGGTCAGGGAACAAACCATTGTCGAAACAGCGGGCTTTGGAAACTGATTCTGAATAAAAAATTGAAAACTAAAACTCGTTTCGTTACCACTCACCGAGAACATCATCCATCATTCCAGTTGCTCCAACAAAAAAACCAGTTTGTCTTATGAATGAGTTAAGTCAAGAGCTAGAGCCCCTTTATCAACTGCCCCAGCAAACGTTTTCAGGTGAGTGATTAGTCAAGAGCCCGGAGGCCGTCCACTGTCACTCAAAACGTTTGTGATCGAGTTGAACTAAAGGGACTCTAACAGTCCACCACTCATCCAAAAGACTTTTTCGCCTAATGAAGGAGTTAAGTCAAGAGCAGGGATGTCGGAAGTTTGGAAAAGCTGACTTCGCGGACTAGGAAAAACGGGTGAACATTTCTAGTCCAAAAACGGCTGTTTCTCTGCGTCTCTCTCTGCGTCCACTCTCTCTCGTCGGTCGGCCGGCCGGCGTTCACCCGTTTTTCGGGTGAACTCCCCTGTTTTTTGCGGCAGAGGCGGCGCACTTCCGACATGCCTGGTCAAGAGCTAGAGCCCCTTTATCAACTGTCCCAGCAAACAGGTGAGTGATTAGTCAAGAGCCCG